>CACVKI010145994.1:0-26461 GCA_902732785.1 Trichogramma evanescens | reverse complement strand
TTCGACTAGTATAAAAAATGTATCATTTGAAATACAATACCCAATATGCCTAATGATAGTTAAAGTTTTTATCTTTGTTTGGGTACTTTTATTATAGCCAAAAATATAATTTTTTCCCCCTTAATCGAGCATCCAAAAAATTTTGTCACATTGCTGCTCAAGGCTTGCTATTGCCTTTTGCGGCGCACATTATTCCTATTCTGGCGCACAGAATCCTTGCCCAGACTTAACTTATTGAGATAATTAGTGCCAGTCAAATAGAATTTGTGAATAACAATATTTATAATATAGAATGAATAAGCGTATTGTTTTGAACCATTGAATAGTTTTATTGAACTTTAATTGCATTCCCAATTTGCTCTACTAAACTAGGTTAGGTTTCATAATCATAATATTACGAGAGAAAGGTTGCACTTTTTCATTCGCTGATATTTTTTTGTTGAAGATATTTTTGAATTATTTTTTCCGGTAGATAAGCTTTAAAATGTTTCTAGATTACTAAAATACCATTACTATTTAAAAAAATAATTTTGAAAGTACTTAACAAAGGGTGCGCCAAATTAGGTGATTGCGCCATAATCGGGCATTCTCCCCTATTTTCGCGCATCGTCTGTTTTTATTGGATAATAGAGCATCGCAGATATCGGGATCATATCGAAGCTGAGGTATGATATACTCTCGGATTCGATCTCGCTCCAGTAATGTATCACAGCTATCCCCGGCCCTCGAATGCACGAACCAACACGTACAATCGATATATATTGCGGCGACCGTGCCTCTATATACGCATTGGTAGGTGCGTTACGTGATATTATATTAATTACGCTCGTTCGGCATGATCCACGGAGCTTTCGTGCGACAATACGAAATCAAATATAAAATAAGCTCCCTCGAAGCTCGACGCGCCGCTCGGCACACCGTGTAACCCTCGCTTATTTCGTTTTAAGCTGCTGCTCTGTATGTACAAGCCAAGCTGTGCGAGCTGTATACACGCGCGCGTTTATATATAAGAGCAGCTCTCGCGCTCTCCGTGTAATTCATCAAACATCAGAATACACACTGACACAGATATTCAGCCCTCGTTTCTGGCGTTTACATGCTTTTCAGGCTGCGCGCGTAAAGATATCTCTCTTTGTGCGTACACGAGGGGGAAAATTGTGTGCTTTTCAATGCACAACGCAGAGGCGTACGGCAGACGTGGCACGGGCGGACGACGATCATCAACGGAGCTTTAGCTTCTCACTCGATATTTTTATCTTTTCTTACTTAGACTTGGTATTCTCGAATAATCAGGTTAAAGCGCGCGGAGCAGTGGCAGTGCAATAGCTGCACACGGCTCGGCTATATCGAGGTAATGTGTGCTATATATGCGTTTATATATACGAAGAGGGAGAGAGAGAGAAAAGCTTGTGCAGCAGGAACGTACTAATTGCCCGTCGTCTCTCTCTCTCTCTCTCGGTCGCTCTGACGGCTGCACCAGCAGCAGAGGCAGTAAAGAGCGAAAGCTCCAAGCTTGCAAATATATCTATATGTATGTTGCGAGGACGTAGAGAAGCGAGAGAGAGAGAGAGAGAGTCCAAGCGCGTTCTGAGCGCGTCGCAATCAAGCGCACAAGCTAGAGATAGTGGTCCATCCACGTACTCTCACACAAACACACCTTGCACATGCACACGTAGCCTCGTTGGCTGAAAGTACGAGAGAGAGAGAGAGAGGAGCAGGCTTAGTCAAGCCATGGCTGCCTTGCGTATATAGATATAGACTCGGTGGTGCAGAGCAGAGTGGAAGCTAGCGTACATATAGGTATAAAGCGGGCAGAGGACATGGCGCGCGCGGTATATATAGAGGAGCACGAGAAGCGCTCGCGAGAGAGAGAAAGAGAGAGAACCTCGACGTAATCAGTGAGAGAGCGAAGGCTGGCCCTCCTCTCTCTCCTCACCCCGCACCGGGGCTGGTGGAAGCGGCGCGCCTCACTCCCCTCGCGCGTCCGTAGTGGTTCGTGCCTTGCCTCAGCCGCGCTTCAGCCCCCCTGCAGCCAGTAGCAGCAGCAGCAGCAGCGCCAGCAACCCGCCGCCACTATATGTTCCGAGTGTTCATCAAGGCTCCTGTGCTGCAGCGTACGCGAACGAGCTTCTCGTTCTCTCTCTCTCTCTCTCGCTCGCTCTATCTGACCGTCTATCTATCTATCCAAGCGCGCAGAGCTCGCGAGCGTACTCGCGCGTCCTGCACAAGCCGAATAATAGATTCCTCGCTCCCAAGAGAGTGAGAGAGAGAAAAGCCCCGAGGCTTCTAACGAGCGTCTGGCTATATACCGATAAACGCCCCCTCTCGCACCCGCGCCACCCCTCGGCCACCCCCGCGTTTTCTCTCTCTCTCTCTCTCACTCTATATATATATAGCAACGCGAGCAGAGTGGAGCTGCACTGCTGCTCTCGCGCTGGCTGCTACGCGCTCGCCCGTACGTCCTACCCGCCCTCTCGAGAGCTGCCACCTATTTCTGTATATAGCCCGAGCCGTGTGTATAGCCTCCTGCGCTGCTGCGGAAGCTCGAGACTCGCTTCTTTATTTGCCTGGCCGCGTATATATACACGCCAGCCAGCTAGCTGGCTTTTTTTGCCTCCCTTTCTCTGGCTCATCTTCCTAGCTCCGCTGCTGCTGCTTCCTCCTCTCTCTCTCTCTCTGTAGTATATACATGCGAGCACATACACTCACACAGACACGCTTCTTTCTTGCGCAACCCGAATCAAAGTGAGTGGGCTCTCGCAGAGCGCGAACCAAGCGCGACTCTGTGAGCGCGCCTTCTTTCGAGCTCCTGATTAGAAGCCAGCTGTTGATAATGCCCTCGCAGCTGCGTGAGCGAGCCAAGCATGAACCTACCCTACGCGCTTTCAACTTTTTTTCCTCGCTGCGTCATATTTTCTTCTTGCCTGTCTCGAGAAAAATACAAACTCGAGAAAAAAAAAGTGAAACAAGCCTCTCCTTTTTGCAAGTACAGTTTATTGAGTTTCTGTTTCAAGTCAACATTGTTATAAGCTCTTATCATACTAACACAATTAAAGATTCAAACAAACAGTTTTAGAGTTCATTTATAAAATCTGTGATACATATGATAACCGCGCAAAAACTTACCTATTATAAATAGTCTTCTAAATTTACTCTCTTACCATAATCTAATGATCATTTAAATTCACTCATCCCTCATTTAATTGATGGCTTTGAACTTTGAGTTATCCGACGCAAGTGTGAGCGAATGATTCCGAGTCGAGACATGTTCTTTTCATCGCTCGTCCCACATTAACACGAGCCCGAAGAAATAGCTCAGTTATGCAGCTATTATATACATATACAGAAGCTTTGCCGATCAGTGTTTTAACGACCTTCTCAAGATGTCGTACTCGTTAGCCGTACGCGCCAGTTGCTTTTCCCCGTCGCGTTATGCCCCGTCGTCCTTGCCGTCGTCGTCGTTATTATTACGCTCGTCGGCGTTGCAGTCGTAAATTTCTGCCAAGATAAGCATTGTTACGAGGTGCCGCTACTCCCGAGTATAAAAATGATCTTCCTTTTAGCTTGTAGAAAGCCTTACTCTTCGTGGCCATTACCGAAAGGCATTCGGCCAAAGGGTTATTCTCGCTTTTGACTCTTTTCTCTCTCCTTCTCTTTCTTTCTCGCCCTTGATTTTTCAACTAATTTTTCGGTATTAAAGGCACGCGTACTTGCGATTGTTTTTTCCCGGCCCGATGATTCCAAGGGAAATGAAGAAAAGTTTCAACTAAAGCTCTGACATCGTTATGTTTTCGACTTAATCATGTATGTGTAAGATAGGTACAGAGTCGAACATGCGTGCATCATCCCTCGGTATAGCCGCGTATATGTTATACGCGCGCTCGCCTGGACTCGAGGCATGCACGGGTGAGCTTGAAACAGCCTGCCTACGCGGATAACGGACTTAGCCTCCCATTACTCGAGATGAAAACGGAAAGAGGGAAAAAAAGAAAACGGAAAAAAGATAGAAAGAGAAAAATAAGACAAAAAGGCGAGAGCGAAAAAATAAAACGTTTTGGAAAAATAGGGGAAAAAAGAGCGGACCAACGAACGAACGACCCATTTTTTAATTCTCCCGTGAGGGTTTGTGCTCGCGCATGCTCTGAATTTCCCATGAAGCTTGGCAGTAGTCTTGCGCGTGCGAGGCTATATATGTATACGTACGCGCGCGAGAGTCATCGTCGACGCGTCACGTTGCAAGAGCAGCGGAAAAAACCAACGGGGTTTGAACGATGCGCAGCGCACATTTAACTCACGAATGAACGAGGCTACGTGATTAAAAAAAAAGGAGGGACGCGGAGGGATGAAGAGAGAAAGGAGTAACGGTGCGAGAAACGATAATGAGGGAGGCTCCGGCTCCCCAGCTATATACAAATATATATTTTTAAGTATACATATATATAGCGGCGACGAGCCGAGCGATGACTGAAGTAGGAAAATGCGCGTGGGAGGCGACAGTAGCGGCCAACGGCACAAAAAGCTCGAGCGAACACAAAAAGATAACAGCGAGTAAAAATAAGCATCGCTCCTGGAACTCGGAATAATATTAACACAGACGCGTATCTACAATTATGTACGCACTAGGTAAAAAATGGAAACTGCATTTTTATGGGTTAGAAGGTCGAAGCTCGCTTTTTTATAACTTTTTTTCAAATTTGGACCCTTCACAATCGCGAGCGTTTTCCAGATCATTTATGTAAATCTATTGCTACCCAATATTTATTCTGAAAGGTAAACCCAAAAACAGACCACTAGTTTATCTCTTTTATTTGACATTGTCATTACGAGAATACTCGGTTTGCCCTGGTAGTATGTAACATAAACATACTTGAAACTATTTTCTCTGGGTAATTTGACTGAACATGAATTACTGTAACATTGCTAAAAATGTATGGAAATAATGTGTGCATTATTGTATTTTTATAACCAAAGTATGGATAAACAATTAATGAAATATGGAATTAAGTAGGAAAATAAAAGTTTAAGCGCGAGAGTTGATTTTTATAATCCCTTTACAATGATCAGAAGAATATTTAAATGATATTGTTTCTTCAAGATTACAATGTGGTGTAATCATGATTAAAATATGCATAAAATAGACTGTTCAGTGACTATAAACTGACTTTTAACCGTTGCCGATAAACTCAAAAACAACAAAAAAGCAAATTAATCCCAGTATCGAGGTATAAAACAATTAAACGACCTAGTCCATAATTCAATATGTAAAGCAAATTTAGTCAAGGCTATCGCCAATACGGCATGTCAACGCGAGCGAATTATAAGCATAGTTAACTCTGTAATAATAGCCCATGCGCTCAACAACAGTAGCACCATCGCTGCTTCATACCACACGCGCACACACACGCACACACACATACACACATAGTGCAGCACATGTACAACGAGTAAAGCTCATGATACGATGCATAGCGACCCGTTTATTATGAGCCGTACATGCAGCAGAGGATCATTGATTGGTTAGCACTTTATTATGGCTCTTGATTCGCGAGGGACTGAGCGAGCTTTAATACTCTCTCTACATCGAATAATAATCGTTTAACTCATCACACACGAATACATACGCATGCGTGGGAGCGTCAAAGAGAGAGAAAGAGAGAGAGATAAACAAGCATCTAACTGATTTTGCCGTATGTGCAAGCGCTTATATGCTGCACGATTTGATGGGCCATGTTATATTAACGTGCCACCTGTTTCGCCTTCTTCCATATAGACAGAAAGAGAGACATAGGGCGAGAGTAAAAGAGAGAGAGAGACAGAGAGAAAGTACCTGTACATAACAGCCTGTACATTATATAGGCCGAGGATTGAATTTCAAGACCATTAAAGTGCCAGCTTGGAGTAATTCAATTTTAACTACGTTTAGTGCGTGTGTATGTGTGCATGGCTCGAACGTACCTATGCGCATGGCAAATTTTTAACTTTTACCTTGCGTGGCATGTATTTCCCATCGCTGTTTTATTTTTAAGTTCGGTTTGTTATACTTGGTGAAATACATGCGAGCCGGTACGAATTATACGGCCTTTTAACGACCTCTTGCTACTCGTCGATTATATGCCTCGACTCTTTCCCCCCGTAAAAGGATCCTTGACTAATTTGTACACGTCCCTTACAAAACCAACACTCGTTATCAACGATAAAAGGATCAGAGCGATAATATCGAATTGTTTTGATTTGTATTCGTTTACACGAACACGCACTCCTCGTAGCACATCCACGACCTTGACTTTTGTGTGTTATACGAACGATTGAACTTTCGATGGCGTATGAATCAAAACAACCAATCGATTACAGTACGTGATATTGTGTTCGATGTAATGCAACGCTCGTGAAAATACAAAGCCACGTATTAAACTACAAAATCAATGCTCTCTGCACACACGTATGGGTTGAAAAATCGATGAAATATGCATTTTTCCATACTGACAAGAGATAACCCGTCGCACGGTGAACAATAAAAAGAGCCCCTCTGCTGAATATATCCTGCAGAAGTAAAGACATATTCTGAGTGAAAGACTCATCTCACATTCATGCGCATTCAGTGTACTGTTTATTTGGGTACTCAATTTTCTTGTTTCAGTTGAAAAAGCTGCAAGCGCGAGATTCGCCCGCAACGCTTAATTGAACCTACCCTCGTTGAGCGCAATGTGTTTCGATCTTGGGTGTAAAAAAAGAGCCGCGTATACGCGGGGCTCGCTCGCTCGCTCGCTGATTCTTAGAAGGCTAGGAAAAGAACCCGACCCCACGAGTCACCCCCTATTACCGAACAGCACGTAGTCGTGCTGCGTGTGCGTGTGCAGTGCACGCATCCGAAAAGACATTTCTCGCTCCCTTACTCTCTTCTTTTTTTCTCGTTCTCTCGCATGTTCGGTTCGGCGAGAGCGAGAGAGAGAGAGAGAGAGACGATTATCGCTCCCCCGCGTAGAGCTCCGCTTCTCTTTCTCTCTCTATCTCGTTTCGCGAGAGGAAGAAACGCAGCGCTCACAAGGGTGCAATTTTCGATTCGCGCGCGAGCAACGCTAATCGAGCCGAAAAGGGTCGCAAATACACCGGACAATGGATGAACGCACGCAGAAGCTTTTTGTCCAGTTCACAACTACGAATTTGTTTTAATGGCTAGGCACGCACCGACTCGCAGCAGAAAGAGAGGGAGGGAGAGAGAAAAAAAAGACAGGCCTGGCTACACAGACTGGCAGATAGTGTATAGACGAGCGGAGTTTTGCCTGCATAAGCCTGCGCCGCCGCCGCCGCCGCTGCTACAAAAGAAATGTTTATCGAGTTTGCTGGAACTAAACGCAATTCGTAGCTCGCTGGGCTACTGCAGCCATTGCACTGAAAGTGCGTAGCACGTAGTCGGGCGCCGACGTTTCTCGATCGACAAAAAAATTTAACTTTAAATTGCTCCGAGGAATACCCCTAATAGCCGCTAGCCAGTTATTTTTTACTTTGAGCATGAAAATAGATTTACAACAAGCATTTCTAACGCTATTTCAAGAAGAGCCAATGCTCGAAAGCTAAAAGACGCAATTACGCTTGGAACTTTCATATTCGCGTGTTTTTATTTTTCTTGAGATAAAATTACATCGGGTGTGTTGACAAAAAAAAATTATTTCCATCCCATCTCGATACTCAGTTTATAATGCGGCGCGCTACGAAACAATCGCGATATTTCACTGCCGCCTCGAAGCCAATGATCACAGCAGGTTCCGGCTGCAGTACGTCACAGGTGCACATTACAATCAAACGTAGCGTCCCGCCTTTATTTCTCTTTTCTTTGCTTTTATCAGCCGCGGCCGCGCACTCGAAAAGAACCGTAATGTCTCGACTCGATCATTTCTACACTTCTCTCGTGCACGCTCGCAAATCATTGAATCGAGATGCACATAATTGCGGGTACGTCATTTTTATTCGGCCGCTCGATTCGTTGCCGGACGGGGCTGGCACGTGCTGCTGCAGCCACCGCCGCTGTTATTGTTGATGTTGCTGCTACGGCTACGTACGCGTGCACGAGCCATATATTTACGTGGCACACGTGACACTGCAGTCTCACTCGTCAAATATGACTCGTATAAAAGAAGCTTTGTGCCTGCCGAATAGTACACGTAGATGGGCAGTAATAATTGGCTTTTATTATTTCGATTTACATGCCAGTTCGTACACGAGAATCGCGGAGCTGGCTGCGAAAACATCAGTGAGTTTTTCGACGACCGGTATACATAAAAAAGACTTGAAAGGTCGGTAAAAATGAATTTGTTAAAGCAGTGCACTTTGGCGGATCAAAAGCAGTCGTTGAAGGAGTCGGGGCGAGAAAGCTCGATTCCGAATCATTAAACAAAGTCACGCTCGTTTTATGTGCGCCCGGAGAACCACCCACGGCTTTTTAATTGTTGCTCTCTCAAGAGCGCGCGTGCACCGGGAGGCAGAGAGAATCTCGGGGAACGGCATTTCCGAGCCTAGCCCAAGTACCGTCGACGGTCATTCCTCCTCCGAGTGCGGGCTCTCCTTTCCTCGAGTCGTGCATTGCGGCGGCGCAGCTTACATAAACGCGCAATTACGCGAGAAGTGATCGGTGAAGCGCCCTTTGAACTGGCTTGCGGGCGCAGAGGCACACGCGCGCAACGCTTGCGTATTTCCGCATGGCGGAGCCAGGGCCAAAGAAAAAAGCTGCAGCTGAGCGAGGCGCGTCGTCTTGTGAGGCGCCGCGCAAAAAGTCGACGATTACATTATACGCGTCGGAGGCAAAGCGAACGAGCTGACTCATTGGAGTACATGCAGGCGCGAAAACGTTCTCTCGCAGCCCGGCTGTGTCACGGCCTCGCTTTTCCTGCCGAAAATACACGCGTAATTAGAAATTGCGCGTGCAGCAGCTTTCTCTCTCCATCTCTCTCTATGTAATACTGCAGGCGCGCGTTTATTAATAAACATCAAGCGCGCGCGGGCGTGCACGCGAAAATCTCAGCGATTTATAGTACAGCCTTTTCGTCGAATTTTCTATTATAGTTGCCGTTGCGACGTCGCGCTTACGCGAGTGTCTCGGCTAACGTAGCGATACATTAGAGAAACATCTAGGCTTGCGACGTGAAAACTTTCGCGACGACAAACCCGTAGCGCCGCAAACTCATCGCGCTACTCGACGACTGCGCAGGAGGGATATCGCGCTCCACAATGCTCGGAGGTAAAAAATCGTCATATGTCGGCGCTGCTGCTGCTTTGCATCGCGTGAAATTAAACCCTCGTATCCATAGGATATTCTTTGGATGTACATAATACATACGGAGCAATGAATTTGTTTCGATGGAAACACCCCTCGCACATGGTCATCTATAGAGTCGCTGCGTAGCTTTAAACGCATTGAGCCATTGAAGGAAGCCATCGACGCGGTCTCTAATGCACGTATGGTCGCATGCATAGTCGTCGGTTGTAGATACGCACGAGAGACACACACATTGAATAAATCCGCTAATTGCAGGCTTAGCGTCTGGATTTTATAGGCTGCTGCGAGACGCAAACCGAGTCTTTTCTTCTTCTGCCGCTTGATGCCGATTGTCAATTGTATAAATATAATATTATGCACGTGATGCAACTCGAGTCCAGCACCGTCATCATTGCGCTCGTGCAGAACTCGCTATGTAGCCGTGTGCTGCTTCATAAGAAGAGAGAGAGAGAAAAGACAGAGAGGCCGCAGTGCAGAGCACACTGCACATAGAGAATATATATGCACATATATATGTACGCGAGCGACCTCGCGAACGCGCACGTGCATGAATATGTATGCGGCGACGCTCGCATTCGACGCAGCAGCAGCAGTGTACCCTACTGCAGTGGCACACAATTGCAAGCGCACATACATACCAGCTCGAAAGCCGGAACGCAGCGACGCAGAGAGTTGCTCGTGCTCGTCTGAGGAGTATGTGTGTATGTGTGTGTGTGTGGGTTACTGCACACATGTACGTGCGAAAAGGGGTGGTGTTGATGCTGGAACGTAGCAGAGAGAGAGAGAGAGAGAGAGAGGCCAAAGACGGCGGCAACGAGATAGCGCGTATATACACACGGAGCAACGCTGGCGACTGCACACATGCCCAGCTATATAGCCGCAGCTAGCTATCTCAGCCCCTATATCTTGCAGGCTACGTACACATGCACACATACACGCGCCCGGCGAAAAGCTCGCTGTACACCCGGAGAGATATATACGTGTGTGGCGCGCCAAATAGCGCGAGCGGCTCTGCTCTCCGCAAATTCCGTATATAGCCGAGGGGAGCGATAGCGCGCGGAGCTCGACGCGGGCGCGATCGTAGCCCTTGATTTAGGCCTCTCTCTCTCTCTCTCGCCCGTGGATGCAAGCAAGCTCGCTAGCTACTGCTAGTGGTATAGAGCCAGTAGCAGCGGCAGCAGCCCCCCCGCACTAACTATATAGCAGCGCTACCAAAGTCGCAACTCGCGCGGCGTCCGCTCAGATAACGGAACCAGCCAACCTATGCCAACACACACATACACACCCAACGCGTGTACACAGCATCTGAGCCCTGGAATACAGGCGAAACGCGCCAGAATTATGCTAATACTACTACCTACGCCAAGAATCTTCATAACTTGTACCGCGATCCTTCTCTTTCTAACGTTTTACGATCGAATATAATCTGGTCTAAATGTTGCCGAAATATAAACTTATGTACTACGGCCGAGCCTCCTTCAATCGACTGGAGGTATTAAAATTTGACTCCTTCTGCTTATGAAATTAACTTCAATAGTAAGCAAAACAAGGAAAATGGAAAAACCCACCAGAAACGCGATATTACATGTGGCTCGCGTGTTCAATTACTGAATAATAGACACCTAGCATATTGAATACTTAGCGATCTTTTTACATATACCGCTTGGGAAATTGCTTTATACTTGAGATACATTCCATGTCCACAACTTTTTGTTTAATTGGAGATGAAGCCGCCAAACAGCGACCCGAGACGCTTCTTATTCGGAAAAATATCGGAACTACTTCAGCTCTTTTCTCTTTTTTCACAGCTTTTTCATTCGACACCGCTGCATATCTCATCTAGAAATACAATAGATTCGCTAGTGTTCACTTTACTGAATATCTGAATAACTTCATCCTTCCGGAGTGGCGATCGTTTTCACACTTTCCAATTAACTCGTGTTCAAACTGTTGCTTATGCCCCTTTTTTAAAATAATTTGATGGAATATGTTTCAGGAAAAACTATTGATGAATTGAAAAATGCACCATTATGACAGTTACTCATAAACTTATAATTTCATCGAAATCATTTATTTTTAATGTAAATTTAGTTTGAAAACATGAAATTTTCCATATGAATTTAATTATATTTTAGCATTTACAAATTTATAGTAATTTTTTCTATGAGGAATCGAATGTACGGATGAACTCGTTTAAAGAGAAAATAAAATATTTTAAATATGTGCACAAAAAATCTTTACGGGTCCGTTAATGTAATGGTCGAAAATGACTAGAAAATTGCTACTCTTGTGGAAGATCAGTCTCGTTAAGATTTTATTTTTTCCATCCGATTAGTCCTAAATGCATAGATTTTTGTAAGGTTCTACGTGAACACTAAACATTGCAATGTATCAGCAGTTCTTCGTTAGCATGTGGCCCGCATAGGGCTTTTTGCAAGACAGATATCGATCGCCGGAATAATTTTACACATATTTTGTTTACGTTATCAGATTTTGCGGAGCACGGCTCGTTTTAATACACAGCCTAATGCGCTTTTGGTCATGCATAAGCACGAATGTGTGTGCATAAACCCAAGCAAGGGTGCAATGGAACGCAAAGAGGGAATTGGTACGATATAACGTGTCTGGCGATAGAAATTTGTTGTCGACTCCGGAGCCCGTGACCGATGAATTAGGCAGTCATTATAAAGCCCGACAGATTTTTCTAGCAAATGATTAATCGAGTGAACGGGCCTCGAGATAAAGAGCCGTGCACGATCGTTCACGTAAATAACTTCATTGGCTGCACGTACGACTATTCTAAAGCGAATCGTTGTTTATTTAATATTATCCCACAAACACGTAACCATTATAAATGTCCTCGAGTACGATTTAAAAAAACAACTTTTAACGCAATAATAAACTGGTGGGAAACTCAGTACTGTAAACTTTTTGGTAATAGGTGTATCCAGTCTAGCAACTCTCCAAGAGTTTTTTATGAAAATACCATTTATCTTTCGCGCATCGATACTCATTTTGAGCGGTTCGAGATAGAAAAATGATTAATTCGAGCGCTGTTCAGCAGTTCTGCATGCTACAGCAGTTATAAAGAAAATTTTCGGAAAATCTAGCTCGAGTGAGAACCACCTGCACCCTTGGAGCGAACGTAGGAGCCGAGATGAAATCCTCTTTTGGTGATACAGTTTGAATTTGAGAACCTCTGCTCGTCGCTTGCAGCTGCCGCGCTTAGTTCGCTCTCTCTCTCTCTCTCTCTCTCTCTGGTCGGGCAACGACAACGACGCCATCGACGACGTCGGGTTGTCTGGCTTGCCTCGCGTATATTACGCGCAGTACAGCACCCTCACAGCGCGACGCCTTTACTCAGTCGCGTTTTCGCGCGTCCGCTCCTTCCCCTGCCTATACATATATATACCTACGGCGAATAGTATCTTTATATAGGTATACAGTTGGGCTAGCGCGTGCACGTACATGGAATTTGCCACGGCCGCCTAGCGCCTTTACCCTCGGCCATAAGCAGCGCGCACCCAGCAGCGGTATAACGGCAAGAGAGAGAGAGAGAGAGAGAGGGCGGTTGTTCGGAAGAGCTACGTAGCGTGGAACGCGCCAGGGGTCGTCTTGTCGGAATGAGGTTGACGCGCCCAAGCGCACCAACGACGCCACCGCCGACGCTGCCTCTACCCCTGCTGGACATCCTCTGCCGCAGTTCCATTTCTCGCTTGCCTCGCTTCCACTAAATTCCAGATATGAATTTTCTTTTTCTACGCAAATAAGCTTGCCGAGGACGAAAAGAAAGATTTTACGCTACTTCAGAATTCCCTCCAAATTGAGTAACGAGCAGTAATATTTTATTATTGATTTTTAAGATAACAATATTTACTAAATACGCTAGAATATCTGCGCGTACTTTTTTTTTAAAAAGGGTAAGTATATTCGAACGTCATTTTAACTGGCAAATACGGCGAATAAAGATGCATTAAAGATATATCAGAGACAGCTGCAATACAGCGCTTATCAAATGATGAGTATATTCATGAAGAGTATAAAAAAGTCAAGGCCACGGGAGCGCGAAGGAGAGAGAGAGAGAGAGAGAGAACGCGCCACAAAAAAACACATTCACTCTCAGTCTGAAAAGTAGACCATCATTTCTCCCTCAACATCCCGCAGTTATATAGAGAAGTAAAGAGTGGAGTGCGAGCGGGAGAGAGACAGAGAAAGAGAGAGAGAGAGAGAGAGAGCGAGAGACAGAGACAGACAGAAGAAAACATAGCATAAACCGGCGTGCGGCTTGCTTCATGCTTCTACTACAACTGCTGAGTGGGAGGAAAGACCGGGTGATCATCCGATCAGCTGATCGCTCGCTGTACATGCTGTATACAGTATCATAAGCCACGTGCGTATATGTATATAGGAATGTGAGTGCGGTTAGTTGAGCGACCTGTATTTCCGCAAAAGATAAATGTATGTATACATATGTACATACACACCTATGTACACTAGGCTCATGCACACACCGACACATGCAACATCGTAGCTCGTGTCCCCTCTCCCATCGCACACATTGCGGCTGGGTGTACAGCGAGAGTAACTCGGCTAGGCGCGCACGTGTATGGTGCGCAGCCTGTGTGTGGGTGCGCTAAAAAGGGGAGGAAGCGGAGAGGGAAACTCCAATAGGCGGAGCGAATACTGCTGACAAGAAGCGCACCGGCGCAGAGCCAAGTTAAATCCATACCTCTGCCGCTGCACTACGACGCTAGACTGCGCAAGAACGTACACACGTACTATACTCCTACATACATGCGCGATTTCGCCTATGTAGTGCCTATAAATGTGTATAAATTTTAAGCGTGTTTCTCTGCCTCTTTCTCCGTGTGTACTTGCATATACACATGTATTACATATGAACAACGACATCGGTATCACATGCACGCACTTACACGTTCATTGCTATGTACGTTCTCGGCGTGTTGGTCTTGCTTATACGTGCGTGTGGGTGAACACACATATTCTTATATAATACAGCCAAAGAGATAGAGCAAGAGAATAAGAGAGAACGCGCGCGCACACTGCACAAGCCTTTTCAATGTCAATGTCATCTCGGGCCATTTACTCTCTCTCTCTCTCTCTCTCTCTCTCTCGCTCTCTCTTTCTCTACTACTTTATGAACGTGTATTTTAACTGATGTAGCCTGATGTATACATTGTATCGTGCGCTCTCAAGTAAACGATGAATTTGCTTAAATGTAGTTTTAATAGATTTTCAGCACTACTGTCTTCATTTCAACTTTACCTTTTACACTTGAGTGTATTCTTTTGTGAAATATAATGAGCAAACAGAACAATTTGTATCGTTTTATTTAATAACTTTCGTCTTTCGAATAGATTGTTATTCTACCAATGCACTAATCTTGACTACTTTTTTCAAGTTATTATGCGTTTATGTTTAGTATGTTGATACACGTTTGTAATTCTTGCCTCCAAGTCAGTGAAAAAACTTAAAAATTTTATTTTATTCCAATAAAAGAGCGAAAGAATTATTGAAAATTATACTAGATATCGTTTCATTTTAAATCAGAACTATTTCATTTTAAAATGTAGTTTTTGCAAATGTATAAGTACTAACGACGCACTCTGATGGTGACGCAGCGAATCGACAATGATGAAGTTGGCGCGTTGAAACATTCTCTGACTCGAAGGATCATATTACAGGGCACATTTTACTTCAGTCGGTAAACAAAATTACGTGAGGATCTATGATTAAACAATTATTTGTGATAATTCATCGCCTTACGTACCATTCATGATATTGTTTTTTTACGTATAAATTTTTCTGAACTCTTACAATAATTTAAATAATAATGAAAACCATAAATAATGTCCAGTTGACCTTAATTGCGCATTTTGAAACAGTCGTGATAATAATGACAAGCTTCAACAAAAGATTCATAAAAATTCATTCATGCATATGATAGACCGTTCATCTTAATTATATTCATATTACAATCCGAAGACATATAATAATTATGAAGCTAGTTAGAAGTAGGCAGTTAGCTAGCTAGAAAGTTGGCACAAAAAATAAGGATCATTGTGTCATTCTGTTTCTGCTAGCTCTAATACGCTCCCACCTTCGGTTTGCTCCTCCTTTACTTTGTACAGAAAACATTATTATTATAAGGTTGCCGAACAAAATGGCGCTGCGACTGCATGGCCTCTCAATAAGACCCGTAATTTTCTCATAAATGATCGAACAACGAACTTCTGAATATTGTCAAATTTTTAAATTAATTGTTCAATTATAAATAAGTACATTTGATTATTAACTAACAAACAATACTTATATTTTAATTTCAACAGTATTTACGCACAAAACATATTCTAATATTAAATTTTTGTACTATATGTACTTTGCTTTGGTTTTAATTGTAATAAAACACCCTTTTTTCGTCATTCGAATTATTTTGATTTTGAAACGTAAATATATCTAGCTAATAAAATTACCGTCGAAGATGTAACAAGCGTTGAGCGATTCAGCGAATTAATCTCATCCACACATTTCGCCCTGAAGAAAATTTTAATGCTCTGGTCTACTTATTTTCGTGTGGCCTATATATTTCACAGATTGAGATTTTGTTGTTTGATTATTGAATATCCATTCAATATTCTATCATAAAGAAAAATTCATGTTGAAATAAATTTATATAAATATTCCAATAAAAATATACACATACACATACACACCCAACGCGTGTACACAGCATCTGAGCCCTGGAGTACAAGCGAAACGCGACAGAATTATGCTAATACTACTACCTACGCCAAGAATCTTCATAACTAACCGCGATCCTTCTCTTTCTAATGTTTTACGATCGAAATATAATCTGGTCTAAATGTTGCCGAAATATAAACTTATGTACTACGGCCGAGCCTCCTTCAATCGACTGGAGGTATTAAAATTTGACTCCTTCTGCTTATGAAATAAACTTCAATAGTAAGCAAAACAAGAAAAATGGAAAAACCCACCAGAAACGCGATATTACATGTGGCTCGCGTGTTCAATTACTGGATAATAGACACCTAGCATATTGAATACTTAGCGATCTTTTTACACATATAGCTTGAGAAATCGCATTATACTTGAGATACATTCCATGTCCACAACTTTTTGTTTAATTGGAGATGAAGCCGCCAAACAACGACGAATTTATATAAATATTTCAATAAAAATATAATGATTGTTGCAGATGTAAAAGGCAATAAATCTGGTCTTACTAATGCTTTTTTTTATCTCTTTTTATTTACAATCTATATACATAAATAAACAATACATACAAACTAACTACAATAATTATGTAAAAATAAGAAATTTGTGAGCTCAAGTCCAGTGACGCGAACCCCCATTAACTAAGAAAATTAGAGTCAAATATGTTGGGATGGGTTTTCAACCGATTTTTATAATAAGATGAAAATCTTTCCATATTCCAACTAACCAATGGAATTTTGACATCTCTTCTGATAGCTTCGTTTGTCATTTACACCTTGATGAATTGACAATGTTTAATAATATCTTGGATTGAAATCTTTCAAATATTTGAATTTTGGATTTGGCAGCAGCACTGGGTAATTAGATATTTCCATGCATCCAAAGAACCATGTTTATATTTCTCATCAATTTTTGAATTATGTAGAACTCTGTAGAATTAACTTGAAGTATTTGGTTCTCCAGATATGATTTCAATCATTGGTATAAGCTGCTAAAGTTGATAAAAGGTTTTTTCATGAATTAATCACGTTACGAAATTTATTTTATAGCACTGCGTGGCTAAACTGATTACTGATTTCAATAAATAAAAATAATAATAACTTACTCGAATAATTACAGTGCGTAAACCTGTTAGAATGATAATTTTCAAATTACTTCAAACAATTTATACTCCGATAGTAGCATTTATGCAATTTTGTAATATTGTAGTTGCAATCAAAACGTTTGGTAATAGTAACCAAATGAGTTTGCGCACCACGATATTTTTGCTCGTGATTCTAGAATTGCATACCTTATTTCGTTGACTATTCAGTAGCTTCATGATGCTCTAGCACTAGACCCCGAATTGCGTCTCGACGTCTGTCGGCTTCTCTGACCTATTCCTCTTCTTCCTCTGCTCCCTCTAGCTCTTGTGTTTGTTAAACGATATATCCTACGAAACCTCACAACTATAAATCCAGAACTTCTTAATTCATTCCGATTAAAATCTGTTTCCCATTCGTTAAGCTGCTGAGAATCGTTGAATAAATTCGGACCCGTTAAATCACGCCCAAATAATAATCTGAACAATTGATTTGCCAATGAACCAACACTTGAAGGTCTAAAAGGTGGAGTATCTTGAGGCATATTCCTTTCTGTAGTATGCGAATTTTGATTAGATCTACCACAACCCATTGAACGGACATTTTGACCAGATTCATTCGATACTGATGTAAGTCGATGTTGCCCTAAAACCAGAATATATATTATAATAATATATTTATAATTGAGCCGGAAATTATTATATTCATTGGCATAAATCATTTTTGACAGACTATTATAGTTTTAAAAAAACTACTTTTCGAATTTTTAACACGGTTTCACTAATAAATAGTTTCATACATTATTATTGTGCCTAATGATTCAATAAATAACAATGCAAAATTTGATGTGGAACAAATAGATTCATAGAATAACTGTCTGTAGTTAAACAACGACTTTTATAACTAGGCGCACTGAATTTACGAAAGAAGAGCTTTAAAAAATGTTTGTTTACGTTTTTTACACTTTCACATGATGTAAAAAAAGTGCTAAATTATTTTGACTCGAGTAATAGTTTCTATCATAATCCTCTTTTTTTCAGACACTAATGTAAATTAATGTAAAGCAAATCCATTCGTATTTTGATTGAAAGTCATATATGTTTGACATTTGTGTAGTGTGTATAGATGCGAGATAGCTAGCTATAGAATATCGACACATGATGTTTTATAAAGGCTCTCAAAGTTTGATAAAAAAAATGAAAAAGTACATACAATTGAATTATAATCATTCTCTAGTGGGCTACACTAATTTAAACGTAGTTACTATAAGTATAAGTTTATTCTGTTTTAAACGTGTAATATTGTGTTTAAATGTGTGTTATGTTTATTTACTTAAAACTACTATTTTTTAATAAATTCTCTATCGGAAAAGAAACTCAAATTTATTAATAAATAAACTTACCGTTGCTATTTTCTTGCGTATTGTTAAAGGGTTGCCAATTAGCAAATTCTCCTAACACCACATTTACGCCACTGTTAGTAACGTCTAACTGGTCCTCAACGGTAACGTTTGACTGGTCCTCAACGGTAATGTTGAGATGACTGAACTGCTGCGCCAACGAAGTATAGTTCGAAGAAGAGTCTTCAGCCATATTAAAATTATTAATTTTCCCAATACTATTTTAAAAAATTGAACGTATGTAATGTCACTATTACAGCGTATCAAAACTGTACCAAAAAGCTAGAAGATGTGTCTGTTAACATGCAAGATTTCAAACTAAATGTACTCAAAACTTCATCAGTAGTCTCTTCTTATTAGAAAGTGAAAGTGAAAGTGAATTTTGAGAGTGGGGTAGACGCTCAAGATGATGAAATAAGACACCTATTTTTTAGAGAAATGACAAAGTGTATCCCCACCATTCTGTAAAGCTAAGATTCTTTCTATTCGTCAGTTTCTTTCATTCGCAAAAGTATTGAATGGGAATAAGGCTAAATAGGCTAAGTCCATGACACCTTCCAATGAAATATCACATGTGGTGGACGGTGGGCGGACACTTTTTAGAATACATTTTTTATCATGGTTATTTCTTAAAAAATATAATTCCTAACATATATTTTTCCTACAAATTTTCCAAAAGTCAATTTTCCTAAAAATGCAGTGGAAAAAATTTATTCATAAATAGTACATAAAAATAATTTCAGTTTTTCTAACCGAAGAACCTAATCGTTAATTTTCTTTACGCTTGTTTCTAATAATAATTGAATTTTTATAATTTTCATAAGAATAGTAAGTTGAAAAATTATCTCCATAAAATTGCACGCCACTTCGTAACAAAACTCTTTTTTACCCAGTTTTTTGACTAGTTCTTCTGCTTTTTGTTTCATGATGTGACCATACTCTCTTGCGTTTTTATCACGGACACTCACAAACCATTTTCATACCTCGATTGTTATTATCAATGGCAGAATGTTCGAAATACATTTTTTTTAATAATAATTTGCTAAAGGTTTATGCAGGACATCAAGTTTCACAGCCGCTTGACATTGACTTAGTGATGAAATTTCACTATATGAACGTATTAATAAATTAAGCTTTTTTCGATTGTTAACTCTTTTCTCTTATTCATGGTGAAACTTTGTTGTTTGTTAAATATTTATAAATTTAGGTCGAATTCAATACTAATGTAAATGTTTACGTTATTAGATTATTAACCATGATTTTGTAACCATGTTTGTCCACATTAACTGGCAGAGTGTCCATAATAACCGACTTATTTTATGTAAATTTACATAGGATGGGACCGGGACCGAGGGTTTTGACCATATTAACCGTGGACATAGTAAACGGATTTCACTGTATTTAGCTTTTTTTTAAATTAAAAAAAAATTAGCTTCTTTTAGGCGCTCAGTTAGAAAATAAACCCTTAATTCTAACTTAATTTTAGTTTAAATAAGGGTTTTATTTGAGTCTGCAGCGCCCTTAAAATGACCTTGAAAAAAACCAAAGCCATATTCAAACGTAATATCTTCCGTTCTTTCCAAATCTATAACGACAAATGGGGGTTCTCGTTTAAAAAATCGATTTTTAAGTTGCTGGAGCTACGAGGTTTTCTTCAAGGTCAAATTCAAGGTCACCATTATATTCCTCGTCAAAAAATACGTCGGGTATGGGGCTACTGATTTTTTTTAACGCTTACTCCGTGATATTTCTAGGCTTTTCATACTTTTTATATACCCTGTATATAATTTTATAAAAAATATCATGAGGTGAATCACACGTATACATAATATGCATTTTATGTGATTCACCTCATGATATTTCAATCACATAATATGTATATAGAGTGAGATATTTAATTATATAGCATTAAAAATATAAGTAAAGTAATATAATACGAATCTCGCTACTTTGACTCGCTATTCCATTCACTAATAAATGCACCCCGTTAAAAGTTCTAAATAACGACTCATAGTAACCATTTAAAATTCAGGCACAGGAAAATAAAAAATTTGTTTTTTACAGCCATCTCACATTTATTCTCCGACTCATCTCTTGAAAATCAGACAAGCTAACAGTTTTGAGCAAGCGACATTTTTGGTTTGTCTATTGCTAGGATTGGGCTACGACGCTTACGTCGTTAGTGGATACGCTTCGCGGGAAGTAAGCTTATGCGACAGACGAAACCACTTGTGCCCTTATTTGCCGCCATCAGAACTCAAAGTTACGGAAGAGGTAAATGTGGATAAAAGTAAATATCGACCTAGATCGCCACCAGACTTTAGTAGTAAATTTTTGAAAGCAATCGAAGATGATCGCATACGAAAAGAAGAAGAGGAAATCCATCGTAAAGAAGAGAAAAGACAACGAATGATTGTGGTATAATTTTTGACTATATATAATTTAATATAACTGATAAATTTACACTAGATTAAACCACCCAGTTCCCTACCAGTTAATGACCAGTTGATCATTTATTACTTATAAATTGAATATACGAAAATTAATCTAATTTATAATATTTGCGCAACATTAATGGCTAACGGAGGGCTTAACATGGAAAACAATTGTACTTTATTTTTTAATAGGATTTTTTGTCCCCTTTCCATTGCATTTTTCAAAACTCCAAAATTTTGATTATTCACTGAGATACAGCTGTTTCAGCTGTTTCAGCCTTTTTTGTATACTTGGCGTGTTAAATTTTTTCTTATTTTGTGTTTTTTGGCGTTTTACGTTTTTGCAAAATGCACCTCAGTTATCATAATATTCAGAGCGTACCGATTGAATTACGGCACCAGGGTGGCGTACACTTTTTCAGAACATCAATGGTTACGGTCGCAACCTCGGGCAAGGTGATCGAACTCATAGGTCACTTTCAATCAGTAGATTCATGGTGGAGATAACAAAAAAAAACAGTAAAATGAAAAAAAAATTGTGCTTAAATGTTTGTGCAGGGTGACTTAAGGGTCGGGTCACCTCGCCCGAGGTTGCGACCGTAACCATTGATGTTCTGAAGAAGTGTACGCAACCCTGGTGCGTGCCGTAACTCAATCGGTACGCTCTGAATATTATGACAACAGAGGTGCATTTCGCAAAAATATAAAACGCTAGAAAATGCAAAAGAAGAAAAAATTTAACACGCTAAGCTAAGTATACAAAAAAAGGCTCAAACAGCTGAAACAGCTGTGTCCCAGTGAATAATCAAAATTTTGGAGTCTCAAAAAGTGCAATGGAAAGGGGACAAGAAATCCTATTCGAAAATAAAATAAAAAACTTTTTCGATTAGCCCTTAAGGGCTAACAGGGAGCTTAATTATTTTTCAATTTTCAATTACAGTACTAGGCTGTAAAAGTGAAAAAAAATAAAAAAAAACACACATAATAACCCTTTTCAATGCCCTATTTGAAAGTATTTTGTCCAGTTAGATACTTAGAAACAGTTAAGTACAATAATAATGAGGGTGTTGACACACAACACAAGCTTTAAACACATTTAAGCTACCTGTCGTACAAGTTCAAGAGCGAGGATCAATCTAATGTAGCCTATAAGGTTTCATTTTGTTCGATAACCAATTGGCCATGTTCGCAACCGAAAGCTAGACATAAGATGAACTCTAGCTACTTGTACACATAGCAAAGTAAAATTAATTTATGCAAAATGATGAAAAATGAATACTAAATTCTAGAAAATTGTACACACGAGTAGCTACAGTTCATCTTATGTCTAGCTTTTCGTTGTGACCATGGGCAATTGGCTATCGAACAAAATGAAATCTTATAGGCTACATTAGATTGATCCTCGCTCTTGGATTTCTACGACAGGTAGCTTAGATGTGTTTCAAGCTTGTATTGTGTGTCAATACACTCATTATTATTCTACTTAACTGTTTCTAAGTATCTAACTGGACAAAATACTTTCAAATAGGGCATTGAAAAGGGTTATCATGTGTGTTCTTGAAAAAAAATTTTTTTTTCACTTTTACAGCCTAGTACTGTAATTGAAAAATGAAAAATAATTAAACCCCCTGTTAGCCCTTAAGCAATTTTATACCTATAGATTCGATCAAATTTCGATCCATATAAATTGTATTAATCATCATCCTATATGTTACGCAGTGAAGCTGAAAAAAGTGCTTGCATATCCAAAATTTCTGATTTTGATTTATAAAAAAAAACAGTACTATAATAGTACTATAATAGAACTATAATAGTACTATAGTAGTACTATATTAGAACTATATTAGAAGTATAGTAGCAGTATAATAGTACTATATTAGAACTATAATAGTGAGGATAAAGCACTAGTAAATAAACAAATATTAAAAAACTTTTTAAAGTCATTGACTGAACGAGGTGTCGATTTGCATATAACCAGTTATTGACTACTTCTTTAAGAAAACAAAAGATAGGTTTGTTGTTAATCTACTTGCACCTACTGGTTTTTGCATTAAATAAATTTAAGCAGTACTGATTCGGCCAGCCCTGAACCAGTAATCATAAACAATGTATAAACCAGTAGTCATAAACAATGATTTATGACTAGATTTGATTATTTAATAGATTTGGTTATTTATAAACAAAGGGTAGTGCTCAATTTTGATAAAACCGTGTACGAAAGTTTATCGGTCATTTAATGAACGTCGCCCAGTCATTTATTGGAGAAGTGGTCGTTCTCAAGATGACTCTTGAAATCCTCATTTTTAATAATATAAACGATGCTGAAATGATTTTTCAATATTTTTAATTGAATGAAAAATTAATTAGCAACGCAATGATCTTTTAAGTTTTCTTTTAATTGCAATCATTACATTTTCTTAGACATTGAAATGTTGAAAAACAACAATTTGGTCATTTGTACAGCTATTGCTTAGTCTTGGCATATGGGTCGCGACTGTGCCTAGTGCTGGATGGGGGAAATACACAGGAAGAGCTGTTGAATTACCTTTCATCAGTCAGTTCGCTACTTCAAGTTACTTTGATCGAGTCGAAGCCGGACTCAGTAGCCCATCCAGCTCTCGACACAGTCGCGCCTCAACGCTTTTGAGCCGGCTGGCAGTATTTCTTGCCGACGAAAAGTAACAATTAATAAACTCGTTAATTTTTTTTGTTTAAATTCGATCTAGTTAGATATTATTCTATATCCTCTCACGGAACAGTCATTAAAGGGTCGGTTTATCCTATCATACCATTTAGTTCAAATAATAGTTGCAACGGAAGGAAAATCATGGAAAATTACTTAATAAATCTTTGTTCAATCAATCTCTGACGACTCGTGGGTGCTTCCTAGGTCAGGACTATCTTGCTTCACGTTTTCTAAAAAAAGTAGAACTCATTATAATTAGTACTTTTTCAAAAAAATATTCATGGATACTGTTATGAACTGTTCATTATAAAAAAAATTTATCTGCACCATAATTCTAAATGTTCATGGGAAAATCATTTTACTTACATTTTTTCATAAGTAACATTTCTTCTTATTCAGGAGCTGGAAAGACCTAAGCCTGACCAGCTTTTCGGTCAACGAGTTCACGCATGGGTGCTAGTACTCCCTAATGAACAGAACACGAATATTAAGGAACCAACTTTTATTGAAGCCTCGACTGGATCAATTCATAAAACAGTAGATCCTATGATAGCTAATTCGTATCTCGGTATCGAAAGTATCTGGAACGGATGCAATTATTGGATTAACATGCAGGATTGCAGCGAGGCTTGCACAAAATTAAATTGGGATCTTAGTAATCCGAAGTACTGGGAGCATTTATTAGCTGGAGAACCCGCAAGTATGAGAAATATTGATGATGACGACAATGAGGAAGAGAGTGAAGAAGCAAAAATACGTCGTGACTTCCACATGGTGATGCCTGCATCATATGTCGATCGCATTGAAATTCCATACAAAAGTATAAATGCTTCGTTTTTAAACCCAAATTTTAGCGTGTTTATCATTTAAATTTTGTTCATTAGATTACGAAGAACAGTATCATTGTGGCCACAAAACAATTCTTTATAAAAAAGCTAAGGTTGAACTTTTCAGTCCGTATTCTCGGACCGATGGATTGATAGAATCTGTAACACTCTACGAAGATTATGATTATAAAACAGCAACAACTGTATATGAAAAATTTTCTAACCGAGAAGATCATCTCATAAAAACTGAAAAATACTTATTCAAGGATATTGTCGTCGATCATTATGAAATAGGTCGATCAGATAATTGCAAGCGTACGTCATTTTTATTTTAATTTATTTGTTTAATTCAAAATGATTTTATAAGTGCACAAAGTGAAATTGTGAAACCATTCAAAATGAATTATTAGGTGAGAATTTTTATTTTTCAATATCGACAATACAAAAAATGCATTGCAGGTCACCAATATGGATTGAACAGCCGATGTGTCGCCGATGAAGAAAGAATTCTCGAGTTTCATGACGGTAAAAGGCTTGATGAATTATTTCGTATACATATGCAACCTTTGTGTTTGGCCCAAGAATATAAAAATCGTGAAGATCGATTACATCACCGGTAATTAGTTTTTTTATACTCTTTTCCAAACTTTTATTTGAAACTCATAAATATTTTTTTTTAGTTTTGCTGAATATAATCCGTTCAACGATGGTAATGTTGATCAAGATATAAATTATCGCTCGATATTGGTAAGATATGTATAATTTGTTCTGTTGACTTTTTAAGAAAAATAACATCGCTGAAAGATTATCTATTTTATCTTTGGGAATTTTAGAAAATTGTCGAAAAATTTGAAAGAAATGAAGAAATTTCAGATTTTCAAGATGTTTCCATGAGAGAATTTGATTTTATTGAGAATGAAATTAGACTAACATACCACTATAGAGGTGGTCAATATACTCAAGCTACCCGAACATTTTTGAAGCCTCCAGTTTCCGAAAGAGGTGATCGCCTGGTATTCTTGCCTGAAATGACTCATGGCTACGACGTAAATATCGATTATTGATTATTATGCAGAAATACACATCGCAAATTCTTAATGAAATCGAATGTCCAAAAAAAATATCCTTTGCAAACATGAAAAACTTTTTTTTGTGCCATAGAAATCCTCAAATTTTATCAAAATTGTTAGAACCATCTATCATCCATTTTAAGACGCCTAAAGTTGACATTGTCCCGGAATTCATGCTTATTGCGAATATTTCAAAAATTTCAAAAAAGTGCAATAGCTTTGTTACTAAAAAATAATTACAAAACGTAGTAAAATTGAAGGACTTCTATGACATTACGAATAATGAGTTTTTCATGTTTCCAGAAAAAAATGTTTCTAACTAGTCGATTTCACCGAGAATCAGACATATATATGGGTCAGATTCAGAATTTTTGAAATAAACCTGCGGGCGAGGTTCACGGATTTTCCTGAAATTTTGGTATGTTATAGTACATCATAAAAGGGTCCCAAAACCAAAATGTTAGACCCCCTCCCCCCTCCTTCCTCTCGCAGTGGTGCATTTTTCAGCACCACTTTCCATCCAAGATTCACGAGCTCATAGCTGATCTGAACGCAGACGCCAACGCCGTCGCAGCCTGGGCTGCCGAGAACAAGCTCCACCTGAACCCGTCTAAAACCACGGTCATGATTCTCGGCAGCCTTGCTTATGTCTCTTCCATCGACAAAGCTGCGATACCCAAGATCACGTTGAATGGTACAAGCATTGCATATTCATCAAGCATCAAATGCCTTGGCGTCACTATCAGTCCTACGCTGCTGTGGACCAAACACATCAACTCGCTCAGGTCAAAATGCCACTTCGCACTGTATTCACTGCGCTTTTACAGGCACGCGCTCAATCGTCAGCTAAGAACGAGGCTTGCAGTGGCCCTAGTCTTGCCTCACCTCGATTACGCAGCCGCTGTCTATAACGACATATCGGCCACATCTGATCT
>CACVKI010145993.1:9899-33486 GCA_902732785.1 Trichogramma evanescens | reverse complement strand
ATAGTTCAAAAGATACCTCATAATAGGTAAAAATATCATAGGTACAGATCTTAAGTCGTCCGCGTCTAGCTAGGCACTCGCGCGCAACTTAAAACGTGTTTTTCTCGAAAACACGAAAAATGGAGTTATCTGGTTAGCCCTTTCCACCACAGAATTTAATTATTATAATGTAAGCAAGCATATTATCAAAGTATGAATCAACCGAAAATCATGATGCTTCAACATTGGTTGCGCAGATGAGAGAAGATGGATCGAAATTGAAAGAGACTGCTTAGCAACATACAAACCCTTTCACCGTTGAAAGAGAAGCTTCGATTTTGAAGATGACTAGAAAAATAAAAAATCAACATTGCGTGCTAGAACACATGTTTATTTTAAATAAAGAATCGATTAATTTTGGTAAAGAATTCATTTTATAAAATTACGTGAACAGTAGAGTCACAGTTATGAATTTTATACTTATTGGGGGAAAAAAAAGCCTGTTGACGGATTAACTTCTCTAATCGAACGTTGAACACGAGTACGAATCACCGCTCTAATACTTGAGAGAATAAGAGAAAGTCACGCACTGAGATGCACAGATCGATGCCACGTGATCGAGTGCACATTTTTTTGGATTCCTTATTACAATGTACATTGACATCCGACGCTCGCTCACATCTCTCAGTCTCTCTGAGTCTCTCGGTGCGGTGCGACGTATCACGACCACGTGTTCTCTCAGTGTTCATCACCCAGTAATTATCCTTCCAGCATGGCAGCCGTATTGGACCATCTCCTGGCCGAGATCTGGAAAAAAACTTTAGAAGAAGTCGAAGACCCGGAGAAGAGACGCGAACAGTTCTGCGACAGAGTCAGATGCTGTTGCAGGTACGAAAGCGCGGAGGACGTAGTACCCGACGCTCAAAACTTGATCGCGCAATTGATGAACTGCGAGAGTTTATTTCCCTGTGGGGACGACAACGACGTTTATTTCACGAAGTACGCGCTGGAGCACGGATTAGCGACGATGCTGAGAGCCCTCCACGCCACGGGCACGGACTTGCACGGCTTCAGATGGGAAGACGGAAGATCGGCGGTACACTATCTGGTCGAGAGAATCAGCGGCGAGCCCGATAATCGTCGATTCCTGGATCTCGTCGAGTACATCTTGCGGGATTCGGCGCTGAATCACCGCGACGAGCTGGGATTCACTTATCTGCACGGGGCTTGCGCGTTGACCGGCAACGGCGCTACGGAGCTACTGCAACGGTTCGCGGCACAAGCTGGCGACGTGAATCTCGACACGTGGTGGTGCACGCCGTTGCACTTGGCCGCTCGCTTCAGGAACGGCGACTGCGCGATCGCGTTGCTGCGTCTCGGGGCCGACGCGACGCGGTTGGATCGTCGTCGCGAGGGAGCTGGTGGGACCTGTCTTCACGCCCTGGCGAGATCACCGATATGCCGATGCACCAGCCACACCTACTTCTGCGACCACAGAAAACCGGTCGCGGGGATCGTCGAGGCTCTGGTCGATTGCGGCGGGGCGAGTCCGGAGGCGCGCGATCGTCGCGGGCGGACTCCTTTGCGGGCGGCGGTGGCGCGTCACGACGCGGCCCTCGTCGAGGCGCTCTTGGCCATAGGGCGCGGACTTGCGCGCTCTGGACGAGGACAAAATGTTTGTCGAGGAGGATTTTACCGCGCTAGAATTAAAGTGCTACCCGCTGACTTGGGACATTTTAGAGACGATAGGAGTGTTGAGGAGGCATGGCTGGCGGATGAGCTTCGAGACGAGGACCAGAATGTTGAAGTACTGGATGAGAGCGCGGGGAAACGATACGGACCACCTGATACCCGACCTCGGTAAGTCATTTTTTTTTATCATTTTGCCCTTCTCTTTTAACTAAACTCGTAAACTAGACAGAATTTATTGACTGATGTGATTTGAAGTGTTCTTCTAACGTTTCTGAAAAGTAATTTTGAAAGACAATACCGAGCTTCGATTATAGATCAAATAAGTTATAGGATTCATCGATTATTTCAAAAGTTGCATCGCGAACGAAAAACATATGTTTTGTTTACCCTCGCTGAGCGAAATCAAAATATTACTTTAGGCTGAGGATTCACAAAATAGTTTATTTTCATCTATGTAGCGAAAAAATGAAGTCTTAGAGCTTCGCTTTCGCTGATTCCAGTTTTTCACTCACTAGGAGCAAAATATAATATTATCTATTTTTTTCGGAATTTATTCCACTGGATTTGAGTTTGAAATGTTGCTCTATTATTAGCATTTTGAAATAAAATAGGAACGATGATTTCCTCTTTGCAAATGTATTCGCAGCTGTTCTTTTATATCAGGCATTTTTAATTACGGTACAATAATGTTTTTTATGCTCTTTATGTTACAGGCACGCCCGAAGCAATGTCCTACGAGAAGATCGTGCAGAATTTATTCATATTCAACGAACACGGTTTTTACATAAAACCAGAGTCCATGAATCACTTGCGCCACATTCGTGAAACGTTGAGGGAAAAAGTGCCGAACGTACTGGCCGAACTAGTCGATACACCCAGTCAAAGATTCACGACTGATTTGCAGCTCGAAGTGGAGACATTGGAAGGTATCAGGGTGAACGACGACGTCTCGCTCTATCAACTTTGCCAAATGGATCATCGTCGAGCTTTCTCGGTTTTGGAGAGATCGAACGAATTAGATTGGCGCGCGCCGTCGCTGCTCGACAATAACGTATCTTACTTGAGGCAGATCGTGAAGAGACACTTGGGAAACGTTTTGATAAGGCCACACTTAGACATTTTTCGCTGCCGATCTTTTTATGACCGATGATTACAAATTGAACCTACCCTACACAGCTTGTCGAGGAATTGCCGAGCATATGAGTAACGAGGAGATACTTCGTTTGTGCGAGCAGTTTTGACGGAATTGCCGACAGTCGAATAAAAATAATACATTGTCGACACTGCGATAACTCATCCGTCTCATATTGATTTTTATTTGCTATCTCAAGCCAGTATATATAGGTATTAAGCAACCAATCATTTCATAAAGTTGTTATCCGACTTGACTGGTAATTATTTTGTTCCGTTCAGGGCACATCGAGACCAACCAAGTGCAGATTGTTACACGATGATAATAATATATGACCGAAGATGAACTAGAAGAACTTACTTATAATTCGTGTTACGTGCTTACTCGCTGCACTAGATCTGTGAGTTATCCAGCTCCAACTTATTATGCGCATTTAGCAGCTGATCGCGCGAAATGTTATTATGATTAGTACATATTTATAGTATGAAATTAACTCCAACTGGAATGAGAATAAATGTTAATTCTTCTATTTCAATTTTAGTCTTTCTCACAGACAAAGAAGTAGCGGGGAAGGAGAATTAAAAGCTATAAACCTTTATCCAGAAATGGCGACTGCTCCAATGTTTTTTATTTAAATTATATATATTTGAATGTATACACAATTTAAACTTTTATAATTTAATATATTAATGAATTTTTTTTTATAATGAAATATGTACGCCATTTTCTTATTTAATTAAATTTTACAATATTGATATGTACATATCTCTATGTACATATAAAAGACTCAAAATAATTGTTTTTACTCTATACCTTTATACTGCTGTTTTCTCTATACATGTTTACATATTTCGTCGAGAGCATTTATTTGGGTAGATTATTTGAGTAATGATTCAATTTTAATCAGTAATTTTGCGAATGAGTAAATGTTATTAATGAACAAACAAAAAACAGTTGGAAAATTGTTTTTTGGTTTAATTAATTAATAAAGATGAGAAGAAGATTAATTCCAAAAATTTGATCAGATTGCAGGTCTACAAAATAATGGATACTAATAAAAGCAGTTACTAAAATTTTATTTAAAATTTTTAAATGCCAAATCTACATTAAATCATTCAAATTACCTACACATGTAGAAATCGAAAATTTGAAAGTATTTTTATTATACTGACGCCACTATCAATCTCATCGTGTTGAGTTGTCCTTAGGTGTGAACAAGATTGGTACTGTACTTTTGTCAATTTTTAAATTATATGCTTGACTGGCAAATTTATAATTATTGATTTTAAGTGGTGTTAATAATTTCATTCGTTGATAAAGTTTATCATATATCAAAAATGAGGAACCCGTGAAAAAAAATTCGATCCAGTAGTAATTCAAGTTTCCCGCACTTATCGTGAGATGGCACATTGTCTGTGCGCAAAAAATTAAAAACACATGGGCTTGCGAGCGTTGGCGTCTGCTACGCAAAATTGCCGGCTAAACACGAGCAACCAAACACCCCACAGTTTTGTAAACAATGGAGCAAAATAGCAAGTAAGTGAAATTCCAAATTTTTCACTTTAATTGATTTTCATTTTTACGTTTATAAAAAATGGAACATTTTATCATTCCATAGAGAAATTCTTCCAGCCAGGTATCTAAACGATCACATCGTAAGTACTGTTGATAAAATCGTGTTAGATGACACTTGTGTTTTCATGAATTTGTTTAGTTTAAAGCCATATTTGTTTTCATAGAATGCCGATACCAGAGAAGATGGACGTGACTTTTTATCGTTTCGTCCAGTTTCCGTTAACGTAGGATCGATCAAAAACGCCGATAGTTCGGCTGTTTGCAGAATTGGCAACACGGGTGCAGTTTGTGGAATAAAGGCTGTGAGTATTTTGAATTTGTTCAAGATGATAACGAAATTTTTTTCATGAGAATTCTTAACGTATATTAAATTACAGGAATTAGGTCCTCCTCATGCTGATGCTCCTGATGTTGGTATCATCTTACCTATCGTTGAGTTATCAGGTTTATGCAGTCAAAGATTTCGACCAGGACTTCCAAACGAAGAGGCAATGTGCATTGCCAAAATAGTCGAGGATATTTTGATCAATTCAAAAGCTATAGACTTGACAGATCTTTGCATTCATAAAGGCAAACTGGTTTGGATTCTCAACTGTCAAATTGTGTGTACCAATGCTGATGGTGCTGTGGTAGATTGCTGTATTGCTGCATTGATGGCAGCCTTGAAAAATTGTATGTTTTATAATTGCTGTAGTATTTACAATATGATTTGGTGAATTTATTTTAATGAAAATTTTTTAACACAGTAACTGTACAAAAAGTAGAATATACTCCTGAATCTAATGAGTTCAAAAAAGATCCTGTGGAAAGAGTCAGCATTCCACTGAAACAGATGTCCATTCGTACATCTTTTGCTTTGTTGAAAGAGTTAGTATTTATTTTAAGCATATTATGATTTCAGTTATGTTAATGTCATTATAATTTTATAATTCATTTTTATTTTTACCAGTGATCTACTCATTGCTGATCCAACATCTTTTGAAGAAGATATGGCAACGAGTATGCTCAGTTTAGCGTACAATGAAAAAAATGAAATAGTTTATTTACACAAACCAGGTGGTGATCCCATCTCAGACACTTTATTAAAGAAAGCTATGAGTAAAGCAAAATCTCATACAGAGCAAATAAGAACTTTGATATCAACAGCTCAATCTACTGTTGAAAAAAAGTGATTAATAAAATAGAGGTTTAAATAAAATATTTTGTTAAAAAAATTTATATTTATTGAAAAATGTTTTCTTGAAATATTCTGTGTTCAATAAAAATAAAGAAAAGTTACATATTTTTCTAAAGTTAGCTTAAAATAATCTAATATAAACAAGTTTTTTTCATAATTCTAAGAAATTCTTCTTGGGATATTTCTCCATCCCCATCTCTGTCAGCTTCATCAATCATTTCTTGCAGTTCTTCATCGGTTAAATTTTCCCCCAATTCTTTAGCGACTCTTTTTAAATTCTTAAATGTTATTTTACCTGTGCCATCGTCGTCGAACAGTTGAAAAGCTTTCAGTACTTCTTCTTTGGCGTCTTTCTCTGACATTTTGCTAGCCATTATTTCTAAAAATTCTTCAAAGGACAATTTTCCAAGACCATCGGGGTCGGTGTGAGCAATGAGTTTCCTTATCTCCTCTCTGGTGGGCTCGAATCCAAGAGCTCGAATGGCAACTTTTAGCTCTCTAGTTGCTATCTTACCAGTACCATCGGGATCAAAGAGATCGAAAGCCTCCTTGATGTCAGCTTTCTGCTCCTCTGTCAATTCAAATTTAGCAAAAGGCTTCTTCCTGGATAATACAGCACTAGTTGTCTTTTTGGATGCCAACTGCGAAAAATAATAGCAATGAATAAAATAAATTTTAAACTACAAAAATTCCAATCATCTATCGACTTTTTTCTACACAAATTTCAACAGTTGAAAGTTAAAAAAAAACTTGCCATTATGCCAGTGAAAAATAGCAAAAGTACGCGCGTGAGCAAGGAAAGGTGTGTAGTAGGCGTAAAGTGAGTAGCTTATGAATTATGGATATTAGGAACTTATTTACCGGAGAGAAGTTTGTTATGCGTAATCGCCCTCGTTGCTAGCTTATGTTGCCACTGGCGTCGATTATGATTGTTCGATATATAACCGGGGCTGCGAAATGCAGGTGGGCGTGTGCTCGACCCTGTAGGCAGCGTTAATTCCCCGTGTGCGCGTCTAATATCGAATTTTTTGCCCTATTATTAAAGTTTGCGCGCTGCAGCTTGCCTTTTGACACGCAACGTGTTGGCTGGATCGGATTAGATGCCCGGCGCGGCCGTCTGCATGGTTACTGCAGCGGCGGCACATTTGTTTGTTTGTATCGTTGAGTTCCAGCTGCGGCCGTGAGAGTCGCTGTGGTATAGACTGTTGGGTTGTCTGCTTTCGAGTCAAGTATGCCCATGTGCTTTGCTGCAAGAGCACGGCTGTCTGACTGTTGAGTGTTTTGTTGGTTTATTATTTTAATTTAATTATTAATAAGAAGGCAAGATGGCAACTGCGCCGAATGTTAAAGTGCCCAAATCACAAATTCGTGCCATACCTGGTACGAAACCCGCAACGCGCAATGCCCAACTTCTTGTGTCATCTGGAATTCCATCGCTTGATCACTTTATTGGTGAGGTATTTTGTAAACAAATTTCCTGAATTGAGAGTTGACAAATTTATTTCTTCTTAGGAGGTGGAGTGCCAATAGGATCGATACTCTTAGTTGAAGAAGATCCATACAACACTTATGCAAAGGTTATATACAAATACTTCATAGCTGAAGGTATCGAATGTACACATTCAGTTTTTGTTGCATCACAAGATGCAAAACCAGAACAGATTTTGAAAGAACTACCAGCAGTAGTGAAAGAAGATGAACCCAAACATAGGCCTAAAGTGTCGTCTGCCAAAGACGATGAAATGATAATTGCATGGAGATATCAAAACATGAAAATTGTGGATTCATCGCCCGGTGACAAATCCATTTTTGGACATTACTATGACTTGACTAAAAATATTTCAAAGGAAGCTTTGGAAAAGGCAGACATTACGACGTGGAACGGTGAAAATATACAATGCCAAAATAATCTCTTTGAAAATGCTGCCTACTACGATCTTCTGTTGAGCATAGACAAAACTATTCAAAAGGGAAACTTTTCAATATCTCAAACAGCCAGTGAAAGAAATATTTTGAGGATAGCGATTCAATGTATTGGTTCCAGAATGTGGATGTCCGATACTGAAGAAAAAACAAGCAAAGATTTGGTCAAATTTGTATATATGTTGAGAGCTTTACTTCGTGAGTCATATGCAGTTGTTATTCTGACTATTCCTCCTCTTAACTATGAAGAAACAACGGTAAGAATTTTTTACATGCGCGAATGTGCTTAATTATAATTATATATGATTATTTAATATTTATCTTAATCTATTACAGACTGTACAAAGAGTTGAACATCTGTCAGACATTGTAGTCGATTTAGAATCTTTTGCTGGATCTGCGAAAGAAACCAATCCAGTATTCAAAGATTATCACGGCTTGTTGAACGTAAAGAAGCTTCCAGCATTCAACACATTGGTTTCTCAAGAATCGCTGTACTCTGATCTGGCGTTCAAGCTGCGAAGGAAGAAGTTCCTCATCGAGGTAATTTTAGTTTCAGTAAATGAACAGAAAAACAATACATAAAAAATGAAATAAAAAAAAACTCATGAATTTATGAACTTTTTACAGATTTTACATTTACCACCGGAATTGGGCGAGACCACTCAGCGCGAGCAGGACGATCTGGGCTGCTGCTCATCAACTGGCCGCGGCGGCTGCTCGAGCGGCAGTAGAGGGCATAGCAAATTAGATTTTTAAATAAAATGTGCGTGTATGTGTGTGTACGCGAGCGAGTTGTGTGCGTTTATACGCGCGCGAGCGCAAAAAAGTGAGCCACATGCATAATGCATTTTAATGCGCACACGTGTGCTCGCTCGCTACCGTATGCGTCTGCGTGAGTACGTATATGCATGCGCGAGCGATATATAGGTGCGTGCAACGCGTGGCCCAATTATGGGTTTAAATTAACGCTTTTTTACGATGCGAATAAAATGAGGAGAGAGAAAGAGAGGGAGAGAGGAGAGGAGATAAGCCTACCTGAGCAGCCACAATGATGATGACGCGCATGAAATGCGCTGCCGCTGAGAGCACGCGAAAATTAGCGAAATAAAAGCATTTACGTATGCGCGTATATTACGAGCTGCTGATGTATACGTATACAGACCATGTATAGACACGTATATAGGTGTATATGGGGAACACGAGTAGCTATTATTTTTTATACGGATTGATGCAGTTTGTTGCTGCGCCTCTTTGTTTGTTCAACGGAGCTGCATCGATAGCGACGTTTTTACGTATACTTTTGTAAAAAAACCTCTATGTATTACATTTTATTATACTACATGTTATACATGCGTTGTACAAGAATAAATTATTATTATAAAAACGTTTATGTTTCTTCGTTATAATTTTGAACTCGTTCATTCGTACATTAAAATAGATTACTCGAACGACGATTACAATGGAAAATCGGTTTCGTATAGCCCACCGCGCGACACCGCGCGTTACGAAAATCGGAATATTTTAAATCGAGCAAGGAGATTTGGCAACTCTTTTGTCCCGCCCGAAAGCAACGGAAATCGATATTTTTCATCATATCGTGCGAATCTTGTGGAATAAATAAAAAAGGTATAAATAAAGTCATCGCGGTGGCAAAGTCCGTCAGTTCGCTATTAAATTTCGTCGCGCGGATATATCGAATTTCGCCGCGTCGACGCGCATGCACGTGCAGTAAATCGCTTATTTCGTCGAATTTGTAAAAAACAGGAAACGCGAATCGATCGCGATAAATAGTGATAACGATGCCACCGAACAGTCCCGACAGTCCGCCGATTTGCGAGGAGAAAAAGCCGAAATCACCACCCAAGTACGCCGAGCTCGACGAGAACAACAACGCCGAGAAGGATATACCGATCGTCGACGTCGAGCGACAGATCCAAGTAGTAGACGACTCGACGCAGCAGTGGCTGATACTGCGCAAAGACATCAAATGGCTCAACGTGATCGCGATAACACTGCTGCACCTCATGGCTCTCTACGGACTGCTGACCGTCTCTTACTCGCAGCACAAGCGAACCATGGCTTGGGGTTGGTATACGATCATCGTAATTTTCCATAATGTAACAAATTTTTTTAACGACCCCCTGTACATTCGTAGCGTTCGTAATCGTGATCTTTACGGGCTTCGGGGTGACCGGTGGCGCGCATCGGCTCTGGACGCATCGATCGTACAAAGCCAACGCGCGGATGCGAGTCCTGCTGATGATATGCTTCATTACCGCTGGGATGGTGAGTGTACGCGCAACAATGAAATAAAGGTATATTAACAACGTGCAAAAATTTCCTCTTTTGTGTGCGCTTGTATAGAATAATTTGTATCACTGGGTGCGCGACCACCGGGTGCATCACAAGTACTCGGAAACCGACGCCGATCCCCACAACAGTCGGCGCGGCTTCTTCTTCTCCCACGTGGGCTGGTTGATGCTGAAGAAACATCCGGACGTCAAAGCCAAGGGCCAGAGCATCGACATGAGCGACATCGTTAACGATCCGGTCGTGGCCTTTTGCGACAGGTAAAAAAAAAATCAAAAAAACCACGACGATGGCAAAAAACGATGTTTCGACATATATACGTACACAGGCATAATCTGCTACTGCGAATACTGACGACGCTGTTCACGATCGGCGTGCCGGTCTATTGCTGGAACGAGGACTGGTACCACTCGTTCGCGTTTCAATTGTTTCGCTACGTCTACGATCTCAACGCCACTTGGAGCGTCAACAGTCTGGCGCACATCTACGGCGACAAGCCTTACAACAGGTATATTAAAAACTATTTGTCGCAGCTGAGTATATATAATAAAGCGAGAAAATTTTGCGCGCAGAAAAATCGACCCGGTGGAGAATCGCTTAGTCTCGTGGCTCACCTTCGGCGAGGGCTGGCACAACTACCATCACACCTTCCCGTGGGACTATCGCGCCGCGGAGATCGGCGGCGGTCGCTTCAATCTCACCGCCAGAGTCATCGAGTGGTTCGCCGGGCTGGGCTGGGCCAGCGATCTGCGGGAACCGTCGCCGGCTCTCGTGAGAAGGACGATCGCTCACAGGGGCGACGGCACGCACCCTTGCGTTCTGCGCCAGTCCTCCTCCACAGCCGGTGGCGGATCGTCCGTGGCGGACGACGTGCTCGACAATCTGGAGTCGGCGATCGGCAAGAGTCATTTTTTCTGACGCAAAACGACGAGAGAGAGAGAGAGAGAGAGATCGGTACATAATTGTAAATATATTATAACGAATTTTGATACGAATAATAAATAAAATATCTTAATGAGCTCATTTCGAAAATATCTCTTATCATTTATTGACCAGCCATGCCTCTGTACATATTCTATTATAAATGCGTAAATTCGAAAAGGCTCGAAACTAAACAAATGCACAGAAATGCGCGCGGGGAGAACAAAAAAAAAGAGGCAGGGTCTCCCACGCGCACTATATACACCACACGGACTGCTACTGCTGCGACGCGTTTCCTTCCGTTTCCGTCGCGCGCAGCGTATTCGATTGTATTACGCGCGCGTGTGTGTGTGCGCGCATATGGGCCTACATCGCTGTGCATCGTATCGCGTTGTAACGCTATACACACAGGCACACACACAAATGCGTAAAACGTAAAGGTGTGCGCTCGAACAGTAGCAGTAGCAGCAGTTTACGTCTCGCTCGAGGTAACTTCGATCTAAATACAAAAAGAAGAAGAGAAAAAAAAGTAGTAGTAGTAGTAGAGGAAACTCATCGGTCGGTGCTTGCTCGCTCGCTGCTGCGCGCGAAATTTTTCAGCCGACGCGAGCGCATTTCATATTATACTGGCGCGCGCTGCGTTAATCGACGCTGCGGCAAAATAATAATACATATTACACACGGAACCGGCGCGCAGGCACAGCACTCGCGAACGAGCTGCGCTGCGTGTCGCGCGCCCGCCAAGTTACCATACAGATTTCAATGCGCTGTAAGTGACTTATAACTATACAGCGGGTTATAGTGCTATATCGAGCTTACGTTTCGTGACTTTTTTTGTCGTGAAATGAATCTTGTGAATGAATTTTTCGAGTGAACTGTGTGAGAGTGCGACATCGATACGTAAATCGTTGTGCGGTATCGGTAAGAGCGAATAAAGCGCGGGGTCCGCAGAGAGCCAGAATTGCCGTGCCGAACCGATCGGCATGGCATCGGCGCTCGAGATCGTCAGATGAGCACCGCACTGATAAACAATTGGATCGTACCGTACATCAGGATGCAGGAGAAGCAAAAAAAACTCGGCTTCAGCCGAGCCTTCATGTGCTGCACCAACATTATTTTTCTCGTGAGTATATCAAAAGCTACCCTGCTATATAAAAAAAAACGAATTGTTTTACCTTTTACTGGAAAATTCATAGTCACTACATAAGTGAACAAAAAACATTTTACGATTTTTGTAATATGTACAATTTTTTTACTATAGAGACTTTAATACAAAATAATTTTTCACATACAAAATATTGGCCTGCACCCAACGCACACAGATATCGGGCTTCGTGCTGATGTCGCTCGGCGCCCTGCTGCTGGCCGACGGCGAGCGAGTCCTGATGTCGCGCCTGCTGGGCGGAAGCGACACCTGGCCCGAGCAGCCGCTCTTCTACTACGTGGCCCTCGGCGTCGTCGGCCTCGGCTTCTTCGTAGCCTGCTGCGGCCTGCTCGGATGCTGGGTCTCGTGCCTGCGCAACTGCTGCATCACCGTTTCCGTGAGCCAACCAACTATTTTCTTTTTTTCTTGTCTCTCTCTCTCTCTCTTTTTTCCTATCGCCATCGCGTCGGTGCAGATGATGATTATGCGTCGCTGATCGATTGTGTGCGCGCGCGAGTGGCGCAACGGAATTGTGAAACTTTTGAGCTCGCGCGGATGTATAGATAGGTTGTTTAGTGCAGTCTATAGTAGTGCTATAACGACACATTTGCATTATATGGTTTGACAAAAGAAATCGACTCGGCGCGCGCTCGAACTCAGTGTATTATATATATAAAATTGGAGCGTATGCGAAAACAAAAGTTGTGCAACGCGTACTATATATACATTATTATTATAGGCTCTTCGCTTTAGATAATAATTTAATTATTGCCGATCGTCGTACGCTGCCCGCGGGAATTAACATTTATAATCCCACAATAATTCGACGCTGCGCGGATCGTTACCATTATTATATAAAACGAGAGCCGTTACGTACATACATAAATACGTCGTATGGGTCGCCCTCGACGCACCCGCACAATATTATACACACAACAAGGGGGGCCCTATTATTATAATGCCGCGGTGTGTGCAGCTCTCCCGCGTAAATGTATACGTATATGTACACCGGATCGCAACTGTTTTTATTGGTGCGTTCGAGGCAATTGTTGCAATGGATACGCGCGCGCGCGCACACACACGACGGCGACTCGTGTTATAATTACGCACACCTGCGCGCAGCTTTCGTCGGACTGGGTATACTGCAGGTATAAGTGATACTCGTTCGAAGCTATCTTCGCGCGAGTTATATATGTATTATTTTCGCCAATGATTTTGCTATACAGACATGCTGCGATGATCATTTGGAACACATACGCGAGCGTATAGATCGCACACGCAGATTTTACACACGTATACATGCGTACATAACGATTAATTTTTTTCATTATTTCTTTCTCTGACATTTTTTTGCACAGTACGCCGCGGTCATAGTGGTACTGCTGGTGTCCAAGTGCGCGCTCTGCCTCGTGGTGGTATTCTGGCCGCACCTCGTCTGGGTCGACGTACGCGTGGCCCGACTGCTGCGGGCCCTGCAGCGCAGCTACGCCCTTCCGGGTCGCGAGCAGCTCACCGCCGCCCTCGATCTCGCGCAGACTTCCGTAAGTGTGGCAGCAGCAGCAGCAGCAGCAGCGGCAGTTGTCGATAATGCATTATTCATTACCCGCATACATATCCGATTCCTCCCATTCGGTTTCTTTTACTTTACTTTACTTTATTTTTTTTTACCCACGTTATATTCGCTCGCGCGACTTTCTCCACGCGATGCGAGATCGTAATTGTATATAGAGATTAATTCATTAATTCGTATGTATGTAGTTCTCGTGCTGCGGCATAAACGGCAGCAACAATTACGGCACATCCTGGTGGCGTTTGCAGGAGCTCGGCCGTCGGGAGCTCGTCGTGCCGCTGAGCTGCTGCAAACTCAACAACACCCTCGAGCCCGAGGCATTTCTCAATCCTCAACCCCGGAATCTCAGCCTCTGCCAATCTCTGAATCCGGCCGAGCATCAGCTGGCTCGTCACACCGTCGTAAGTTTGGTCGTAATGATTCATGAAAATTTGATGGCACCTCGAGAAAAACTACCTAATTTATAAATTTGGGTCTTTATTTTCGTTCCCCTTGAAATAAATTTACATACGAATTTCAAATCTTTAATTCATACCTTTTATTTTATACGTTTACCAATCAACTTAAAATTACCCAGTAAATCTTAGTGCAGTCAATGGCTCAGTCCCATCCAAAAACGATTGCGAAAAAATAAACCACAATTAATTTATTTTTTAACAAAAATTAATATTACTTCAAAAACTCCCCAATTCATAATTTTTACCTAATCTGGTGAAATTATAGAAAGTTAGCCGTTTCACATTTGATCGAGACTTTAACATATACAATGACAAATTGGTGTGCACGCAGGGCTGCCTCGAATCGATCGAGAATTGGGTGCAGGATCAGACTCTGGTCGTGCTGGGAATCGGTCTGCTCGTCGTGCTGGTCGAGCTGTTCGCTCTGATGAGCACGCTGCTGGCCTGCTCGCGCCTCAAGAGCGTCATGAATCAGCGGGCCAGAAACAGCAGCAACAACAAAGCGGCCGCCGCGAACACCTGCGTCCAGACGGCGTCCACCTTCACGTCGACGCAGACTTTGGGGCCAGATACGTTCGGCAACGAGGACGCGCACGATTACGGTTGGTATATAGATATGTTAGCTCGATCGATGGCATCTACAGGACTGAGAAATTTTTATTTTAACTTTGAAAACATTTTTAGATGAGAATTTAAATTAGTTTTGAGTTTTAATTGAAAACTGAGTAAAAGTGTAAAAAAGGCGTTTTAAAGATTTTATAAACATTCATGAAAGTAACATACTATTTTTAATGTTTTATGTTACTAGGCAATTTGCAGCTAGGTAGTTTAGAGTTAACAAAAAATTGTACCTATAAACTTTTATAAATTGTCGTGAGTCAAAGAATTCATCTTTTATGTAAGTTTATAAATGTGTATACAATTTTTAAAAAGTTGTATTAAATATACAAAAATTCTATTTCCATCGGGGATAAAATAACTTTTACACGTATGTTAAATTTGATTATATGTTTCGGTCACCATAATGCCGTATAATAAATACTTACGGTGTGATAATTTTATCATTACGTTACGATACCGATTCTTTATTTTATGTCAACTATAGGTATGTCCGGCTACTGCAATAATCTTGAGAGCCGCTTGATGATGGCTGGGACGAACAACACTTTCAACGCCGGCCTCATCAATAACAATCACAAGTCTTGAAGGTGGCTCGAGGACAGCGAGACTATAACGAGGACGACGATGATCGGCAATAACAACAACAACAAGAGGAGTCAAAATTCCACGCCCGCTCGCAAATCGGACATGAACCACAACGAAGTGACCTCGGCGAAAACTCCCTGGGGCAATCCCGTGGACGTTCCCCAGGAGGAGCTCAGCAGGTATCTGCAGTCGAGGCTCGACCCGGAGCAGCAGCAGCATCAGGAGCAGAACAACAGCGGCGAACGGACGATACTCGTGAGATCGTTGAACAGGCCGAAGAGGCAGAGAATCGACAAGCAGCAGCAGCAGCAGCAGATCCCAACGGTGAAGAGCCAAAAGCGGAAAGCACACCGCAGCAGACGTCGTCGTCGATTCGAGGTGGCCGTCGGACCGGCCGAGGGTAGCTATCATCAGTTCGTGCGCAGCAGCCCGTCGTCCAATAGCCGCGCCACCACGACGACGGCGACGGAGGAACGGAAGAAGAGAAGCAACACGCTGAAAGCCGTGGAGAAGTCCGGTATCGTTAACACGACCATCGGCGTGTACGAGAAAAATGGACTGCCGACCGCCGCGATGGCGAGCTCGTCGTCTCGCGGCAATAACGGAAACAGCAACAACAAGCGTACGAAGACACTGATAGGCGTGCCCCTGGTCGGCATGCAGCCCGTCGTGCCGATGACGGGACGGATCGAGGTGACGATGACGAGAAACAGCAACGGCAAAAAGAGACGAGCTCCGCCCGTGCCGATCGCCTATCCCGTCAAATTCACGAGGAATCCGTACCTCGCGTCGTCGGCCAAAAATGCGAGAGATTTTCATCTGGTCAGAGAGTCTGGCATCAATAATAATAACAACAATAATAATAACAGCAGCAGCTCGCAGACGTATCCGATGTTTTCCATGAGCTCGAGAAGCGATAATTTGACGATGCTCGACGCCTCCAAGAGGAAGACTCTGTACGCCAAGGACGCCGATGGCGACGAGGCGGTCAGAGTTTTGGCCGATCTCTGTCTGAATCCACTGGCGAACAACAACAAGCGTGCCTCGTTCATGATGTGGTGACTGACTTATTATTTAGTAGTTCGCTGTCCTCGAGCAAATAAAAATTGCTGTGTTTCAATGACAAGAAGATTGATAACAAAAGAAACTGATTTGTAATCGTGATACATTTAGAATGTAATTTTAGAATTAAAATAGTTATATAGCAAGTTAGGTGGATTTATGTACAGGTAGAGAAGTTGTAGCAAGTTATATCCGTGTATCGTATTGATTGATTGTATTAATAAAAATAGTACAATTTTTACATTGTCAATGCGATTTATGCAATCATTTTTCAATCAACATAATTACGTTCAACTCGAAAAAATGGCTGTTATGTCTATTATATATTTACAAAAGAAAACTGTAAGTTTAATGCAGATTCAATGTGAAATCAGACGTAGAAATTACAATAACCGATACCGAATTCTTTGTCGAAAATTCATCTGTGAGTATTGATTTATTTATTTTTTTTTACATAAACTGCATATCTAAACAAAAAAGACTTCTATACTAAAATTTAATCATAATGATTGAAGTACTTAAAAAATTCATGAAAATTTGATCAAGATTGAAGCCAGCCTCCACCGCTAGGTGGCGACTTACCTTTATCTGTACATCTGCAAGTGGTAAAATGAAATAAATTGTATATAAATAAAGGTCTGGAAGCTAGGTTTGTCATATTCCTTCTCCTAGTAAAAACTATGAATGTCAATTCAAATTACATTCATTTTAATTTAACATGAAATTGAATGAATTCACGCGAAGGAAATAACTTCCTCCACTTTTACATCTCATTGAAAGTGAATTAATCGAACGCTGTTTACATACCAATTCTCTGAATCCGAATTCAAAATTCATCATTTCACCCTGCCTCGAAACGGATTCGAAAAATAAATTTCGACCGATCGAGTATCGACTCGTTCGTTTCCAGCATCGATCATCATCAAAACCCATCTATATAGATAGAGAATACGCAATTCATTTGCGGATTATCGACGTTCCTTCATACGTTCGCGCCGTAATCTTGGCGTGAAAAAGTACACGCGTCGAAGGTGCTTACGTCGGTACTTTAACGGCGCGCACAAGCTATACATATACACAAGAAGATATTACATAAAAGTCCTTTATACAGCGCGTGACGGGTGTGTGCGCGCGCGCGCGCAAAAAGGAAATTGTCATTTCGCCGGGGCACGTACCATCTGCAGAGTAGTAGCTCGTCTCTTCTTCTCGCGTGCACATCCATGCAAAAACACCACCTAAACGCGCTTTTCAGGGCGAAAAACTTTTCTCTCTCTCTTTCTGCTTGCCTCGCTCGCTCGCGTGTATTTATGAATACATAACTGTGTATGTGTGCGCGCAATCCCATCCCCCTCGGCGCAGCTTGGGGGGGACAGGAGGTTGCGGAGGTACCGAGCGGATTAAAAAGTGCCGGCTCGTCGGAATTTGTATCACGTCTTGGAAAATAAGACGTGCTGAAATTATATTATGATGCGACTTTATATGCGCGAGATCGTGGCGCAAAAGGAGATTGTTTCTTTTTTTTCTATAATAATCCATGGAGTTTTTGCAAGGCTCGCGTACTACTGGAGTAGATAATTAATTACAAAAATAATGAGCATATTGGTCAGTTATATACAGTGATTCTGACAAAATTTCAAGGGCTCATACATTCCTCGAACGTGATTTTTTTATTCAATTTTTGAAATTGAATATTTAGTGTCGAATTAAAGTAATAAATCAATCACCGTATTCAATGTAATTGTTCAGAAATTTGAGTAAATTGAATTTATTTTTGTTTTTTGATTCTCATTACCTCTATAAAATAGCCATTAAAAAAATGTAAATAAGCTTATGAAACGATTCCGTGAAAATAAGTCCACAGGCATAATTGTGTCAATCTTCTTAAAATTATTAAAACGTTTCAAGATGATTGATTTATTATTTATTGAGAAAAAAAATTATAATTGCAGAGCTTTTTTATCGATAGTAATTGAAGTGCCCGTCGTACGAAGTTTAGGATGATTTGTGGCAAGGCACTTTCTATTGACATACCGATAGAGAGTAGGTAATTATGGTAAAGGTCCAATTAATAATTGGAATTATGAAAGATCGGTTGAACAAAATTGCTTGAAAAGAATATGAAAAAGGAAGCCTTGTTAATATTTTAGTTTATTGACAAAAGGTGAGTAAACAGGTTTCCGGAGTTACGACAAAATAAATAACGAATTAAAATATTTTATTGATCTTCAAAAAATTCATAATAATAAATACAAAAAAAAGATTTTTAAAAATTACATGGCGTACACGCGTGACTGTAAAAGTCTTTATTGGATTTAAATGTCTCGGGATCAATCTCACACCTTTATGGTTTGATTCTGTTATGTACTTTAATTATGTGAGTTTTGAGGGCATTCTTTCGGCAGTACGACTTGAGGCAAATATCACATAAAAAATGTTTGATACTATTGTGTACTGCATTTATGTGCTTTTTGAGATCACCCTTATAGCCAAATGATTTGTGACAAATGTCACATTCGCAGGGTTTGCTACCATTATGTACTGCATTGACGTGCCTTTTGAGATTATTCTGGTATCCAAATGACTTGTGGCATATCTCACATTCAAAGGGTTTGATACGATCATGTACTATGGATATATGCTTATTGAGGGCCTGCTTGTATCCAAATGATTTCCGACAAATTCCACATTCGGAAAGTTCGCTACGATCATGTTTTACATTCATGTGAGATTTAAGGTGTTGTTTTTGCCCAAATGATTTGTGGCAAATCTCACATTCGAAGGGTTTACTATGATTGTGTACTGCATTTACGTGCTTATTGAGGGCCGGCTTGTATCCAAATGATTTGTGGCAAATCTCACATTCAAAGGGTTTGCTCCGATTATGAACTGTATTTATGTGTTTATTAAGGTTCCATTTTAGTCCAATTAATTTATGACAAATCTCACATTCAAATGGTTTGCTCCGATTATGTACTGCATTCAAATGAATTTTCAAAGTGCGCTTGTATCCAAATGATTTGTGACAAATCTCACATTCGAAGGGTTTGCTTCGATCATGTACTATATTCAAGTGTTTATTTAGATCACTCTTGTATCCAAATGATTTATGACAAATGTTACACTCGAATGATTGCCTTATACGAGAATGCAATTTCGTGTGTTTATTAAGGTAAGTCTTGTATCCAAATGATTCGTGACAAATATCACATTCGAAGGGTTTACTTCGTTTGTGTAGCATCGTTATGTGTCTTTTGAGGAAATATTCAGACGTATATGATTTACGACAAATCTCACATTCATAATGTCCTATAATTCTCTGATGTATCGTTTTGATATGTCTAGTTAAACTCTCATCTGTTGTATACGTTATTCGACATAATATGCACTCATGTAATCTGATTCGATTATTTTTTTTCAATACTTTGACCGTCTTATATTCATCAATTTTCAATCGGACCTTTTCTTGAAATTGATCGTTGCCATCGTAATCCAATTCATTTTCAGTTGGAATATTGAGCTCTCTTTCGTTCGAATAACTAGTCTGAATTTGATCTTCTACTTTCACAACTGGTGGATAACTCTGACATTTAGTTTTGCAGATGCTTGTTGACAGAGACTCGAGTTCAAGTTGGACATTTTTGCAGTCAAAATCTATAATTATCTCTTCATCTAACTTCATCCGTAACGCCGCAGCCTCCTAAAATTACAATTGTGCAATAGTTTTTGATAGTTGAACATCGGAGTATAATTTAAATATCATTTAACTCACTGATGATTTATGAAATTTAGATGTTTCACAGTTTTTGGCTTCCCTCGATTCCACCGAATTGAAATTGTTATCAACACTTGCATCTGGCCAAGTATCTTTTGCCCCTTTGTTTACTCTGAAAAATAATAGAGTTTGATAAAGTAATCACTGAAAAAAGGTCACGATCGTAAAACAAAATTTTTGTTTACCTAATTACGTCACCACTACTCTCCATCCCTTGTTTGATTATACTTATATTTACTGTAAATTTCAACTATATGTACTGAGAAAATATTGGAGGTTAAAAACTCGATTTCGCCAATTTGTAAACACTTGCTCATTGCAGATATTTAAATACTCGAGTCGGCGGCTCTACGCACTAAGTGTATGTACATCAGCGAATTAACCTTTCCCCTTCTACCATACCGAGAGGCACTACTGAGAGATGTGTTGGTAATTTTACAAAGTACATCTAAATATTTTTTTTGTGTTATTTTTAGATTTGATGGGGTTTCAAATTTTTGGATTTAGATGGATGACGCGTGGAGCTTCAAAATATAGCAAGCACAACACCGCAGTCTTTGCCGGTCTCTCAATCAATGATTATCTTGATATGTAAAGTTATCACCGAGAGGTTAATTGTCGGCGAAATTTGAAGTAAGGAAGATGGAATCTAGTGGTTTATTTGACAGTGCTGTCAGGTAATTTTCATTTTAAGAGAATAAAATTAATTAATTTTTATTTAATGAGAATAAAATTAAAATAATGATACAATAAAATACTTGATCTTATTGGGGTTATTACAGAGTGAAGGAGGAACCTAGTGATGTGTCGCTTAGTGAAAATAATTATAAAATAATTGACGAGAAACCCGATCTTGTAAAGGTTCAACTTGTACCATTTCTGCAAGGAAATTCCGTAAGTTTGGAAAATTATACTTAGGTAACTCGTATTTTAATTACGTCTAACTCGTATTCAATTTTTTTATAGATGAGTACCCTTCAAAAACGTAAAAAAAAGCATAAAAGTGAACTCGATGACCAAGTGGAAATAGTTGTTGAATGTGAAGATGTCAAGCCCAAAGTGGATTTACTGTTAGTTCAAAAGATAATTAAAATCGAACCCATGGAAGAAGTGAAACAGGTATTTGTTGATGAAATTGCTGAAGCATCCAATTTGAATTTCGACCGTGAAATTGTCGAAAAAAATGAAAAAAGAAGAATGGCAAAAAAGTGTAATAATATTCACTCGTGCGATGTATGCGAAAAGAGGTACTCAACTAATGTTACCCTCAAACGTCACATCGATTCGGTACACAATAAAATCACCCATTCTTGCGATAAATGCGACAAGACATTTTCAATTAAGTATAATCTCAAAGTACACGTCGACATCGTGCATAATGGTGCCACCCATGCGTGTGATACATGCGGCAAGATATTTTCAAAAAAGAGTTCTCTCAAGTCCCACAAAGACGTGGCACATATCGGTGTCACATATGCTTGTGACATATGCAAAAAGACATTCAGAGGAAAGAGATATCTTAAAAGTCATAACTATTTAAAAATTTGTATTCTTAAAGATATCACGGTTTCTTCTTATGTTATCTCTATACGTAAAAACTATATATTATTTAAGTTTAAAAAAATCATTAAAATTTTTGTAAGAAAATTAAACGATTTTGTGAAAGAAAATGTATTAAAATAAGGTTTCATTTTCTTATACCTGCACTACCAAAAAAAAACTTTACCAAACATATGTCGAGCTTATGAATCAGGAGTAATAAAAATGCAAAACGGGTATGGATATGATTTTTCTGCAAGACATTATAATACAACACGAGGTGACGACGGGTGTTTTTGTGATGCTATTAAATATTATATTTCTTTAGAATATATGTAGCTATATTAATATTATAATTTGCATATTGTAGTATAATAAATTCTGTTTTTATTTTTCCCCCAAAAATTGCCTTCTATTTAGTTATAAATTTTAACGATTTAATACGTTTTCAATTTTAATAAAGCTATGCTGCCAAGCAACTATTATTATGTGTCACGTATAGTACAATATTTCAATCGGTTACAGTAATTTTATTATACGCATAGTACTGCAAGACTGTTTTTTTCGTAGTACACCAGCGGACTTAGATACTCGGATCTCGAAAATTTGCGATCGATTTTTCGCTTCCTTCTCTGTGCAATGCATGAAGCTGTAGTTACGCACTATTGTTTAAAAAACGTAAAGGAAGCGACTAATTGATCACAAATTTTCGAGGTCCGAGTATTTAAGTCCGCTGGTGTACAATAACCATTGTAAAGAACTGTTCTCCATTGGTACTGAAAACTCTATTTTTTATCCTAAAAGGTTGCTCTAGTTTTTTTCAAATGGTTTTTGTTTACGATGAGTAAAAATCATGTCAGATTATCGGCCTATTATTTTACAACAAAGAGTTGATGATAGTGAATTGAGACAGTTATCGGAATTAGATATATTAGATCTTGAAAAAAGAATTTGGCAGGAGGCTCCTTTGACGTTAATTTTTATGAAAGCATCGTTCATGTGGCCTTTCTGGACTGGTGTAAAGAAGTATGTCTCATGGGTATCGTTTGGGTTATACATTTTAACTTTTATACTTACGATAATTTCAACGAATTGCATATATTATTTATCGTTACAATTTAAATTGTTTAAATAAAACGATAATCATTTCCAGTTAATTTATATAGAAGAATTAATGAGCAACAATGAATTAGAATTCAATTTAGCTACGGAATTATGTCTTCAAATGTGTCTTCAATGTTTTATTATTTTTGGCACATATATTATAATTTTGGATAAAAAAGGCTGTTTACTGGTAAAATTTATACATGAGAAATGTTTTTCAATTAATCAAAGGCTGACGATATCTTATTGAAGATTCGAGAGTTGATAGTTCTCATGACAAGGAATTTTTTTGGATGCAGTTCCGAGGAAAAAGTAATTCTCAAAAATTACATTAACATAGCTAATTTCGCTTCTTACATCATCCCAGGTCAATGCTCTGATTAATAAATTGAAGTACTAATAGTAAACGAAGGCATTAATTATTTTGCAGGACTTATATGCTGCTCCTACAACACGTATTCCATTATAATTTCAGTATTATGGCCAGTTGCAGCAAATTTAATTTTACCAGGAAATACCACGTATGAAAAAAATTTAGCAATTCACTTTGAATTGTTCATAGACAAAGACGAACACTTTTACTATTACTTTGTTATTATAGTAATAATGTCTTATATAGCACAAGTGTTTATTTCAAGTTTAGGAATTTCTTATATATTGGCAATTGCCTACATGACAGCAAAATTTAGATTCTTGGGGTAACTTGTTAAGAATTTTTATAATGCATTCATTGGGTGCGTCCACAGTAGCCATGTTATTGGGGGTATCACTGGCATAGCTTGAGCTACGATACAAATAAAGCCGAGTAATATGGTTATTGCAAGATGCTTATTTAAATTGCTTTTTTTAATTGTCATCGGCGTGGTCGTAGGCTTGAAGATCAGCATTGACCCTGGTGTTCTCCTACGTGCACTCATTTAAAATTTTGTTTTTTAGCATTTTGTTTTAATAACCTGAGCTTTTAACTGATTCGCACCTCGGGTTCGAACCGATTAAAACCGGCTTTAATCCTGAGCCTTG
>CACVKI010145991.1:28078-43163 GCA_902732785.1 Trichogramma evanescens | reverse complement strand
CAGCGCTACGACAACAACGCCAGCGCACGGTGCCCGGTCTGCCCTGACGCAACCGAAAACGTGGAGCACGTATTTTTTCACTGCACGCGTTTCGAACATGAGAGAGAAGAGGCACAGATGCGACTCACCGAACGGATCGAGCCGGAGAACATCGTCCGGTTCATGCTGAAAGACCCGGCAAGTTGGAATGCGGTCTCCACCCTTGCGAAGGCAGTCGTCACAAGACTAAGACAAGAGGCAGGCGAGCACCAAGACCCGTGACGATGATAACAAAAGCACAAGATGGCAGTTGAAAGGCGGCTGGGGTCCACACCGAAGTAATGTCTAGCGACGGATTCCGGTGTGGACCCTCGGTTGCCAGGATGACCCCTGGTCCTTCCAAGTCGCAGTCTTTTATCCGTTATTAATTTACAAATTTGTTAATATCTCTTCACATACTTACGCTAAATAAAAGACTTTAAAAAAAAAAAAAAAAACGCCCACACACTTTCGAAGAAGCTCGCCACAGACAGCAGTTCTCGCGACTGCATGTGTGTAGGACTACTATTACCGCTACTGGCTGATTATCACGTGCACGCCAGAGAAGATATTCGAGTGAGTCTGTCAATTGCCTGTGCCACAGTTCGTCTTCAAGCTTCTAAGAGTTAGCAGCCAGCAGTTTGTTATTAAAGTTATATTAACGATTGTTGTACGCACAAGATGTCTAGAGATATGGAGAAAAGAAATAGAAGTAGAAGGGACTCCCCGGTAGATTACATGTCGAGAGCCGAAGACATCAAGAGAGAGAGTATGTATATAGCCTAAAAAAAAAATTTAGGGTTTCGTTACTTTTATTCTACCTTATTCTACAACGCACAACATGGTGGTGTGACACGCCAAGAATCTTAGCCTCGGTCACGAGGAGGACGACAATACACGAAGCTCGAGCTCGATGCGGCCATTTTGAGAAGCGCTCTCGCCTACACTGGCTGTGCGTGCATTTCATATATAGACAAACCGGCAGATGCACACGTTATATGTGTATCGAGGACACGTCCTGCGTGAAGTGCTGGCATTTGAATATTAAGAGGTCCACAAGATATTCTCGTGGTATCACACGCTTGTAGAGCTTCTGTGTGTTTGTGTGTTAGACGAAATATAATAGGATTTCAAGTGTCATTTGTGGCAAAGAGGTGTCTTGAAAAATTGACGTTTCTATTCTAGAATTTATATCAATATTATATGAAAATTTATCATTTATACCAACAACAGAATTGATATTAATGCAGAATACAATGTTTGATCTTTCAGAAAATCATAAGATGAGCTATTCGAGTTCTCGGAACAAGAGTCGCAAGTCCAGCTCCAGAGGTATTTTATCGTTTACACTGTAATACTTGATACGATTTGATAAATTAAAGAGAAATTATTAATTAAATTGTTTCTAGAGCCTGACAGTAGACGTTCCTCCAAGACTAGAACACCAGACGATGCTAAGGAATTATCCAGAGAATATATGGAGAATATCTGGGAGATGATGAAGAGGCTAGAGGACAACCTTGGTATACAAAGCGAGACCATGACGCAAATGTCAAATTTAGTGGAAAAAATGATGGTCTCGACTCACAACATACTAGAGCTAGAGGAGATAAGAGCAAAAAATTTAGAATTGAAGAAGAAAATAATGAGGACCAGTCCTAGTCCTAGCATTGAATTGCCAATAGAGGTAGATAACTTTTTGCTTAAAATTAATGTTATAAATATTTCATTAAATTTTATTCACAATAGAATGAATCCTAAAGCTAAACTCTAATCTGTTTTACTACTCGATCAGTCCGTGACTGCAGTGTTGATTGTAAACTTGTTTTACCAACGATATTGTTACATGTTTCTGAAGAATCTTGTTTTTAGAATTGTTGAAGAAATGATAGTGTTCTTTTTTACAGGAGGAAGAAGACAGAAACGAAGATATCAGAGTAACTTTGTTAAATAAAGCAAGCAGCAAATGGCAACAACCGCCAGCACAAGTAGGTCCCAACACACGGTGCTATAGATGCAATAAAGAGGGACACCAATCTCCTGATTGCCCAATCGCTGAATATGGATTGTGGTTTTGCTACTACTGCCAAGCGGTGAAAAACCATAAAGGCAATGATTGCCCAAAGTCAGATGGCTCGCATCACCCGAAAGGTAAAAGAGGAGATAGAGGATCGTATAGAGGAAAAGAGAGATTCCAACCCTATCATGGTAGTAAACACCGTGATAGATAAACTATATCGAGTTATTTTCCAACAAAAATATAGGTATGATTCATGAAGTTGCTAATAAAAATTATATAATATTGTTATGGATAAGAGTATAGAAGACTCATTTGCCAAAGATTAAGATTATTTAGAAATAATGAAATTAATTGTGTAGATGCAATTTTTGTATACTAGATGACAGAATAATTTATTTTTCTAACCTAGATTTTATTTTATTTTTTTTTTAATACAACTTTCAAACTTGTTACTTTCAGATAACCAAGGTTCTACGTTTATAGGTGATCATTCCAATTCAAAGAATCATGAAGTCTGCAGGTTTTAACAAACTTAAACTATTTGTAAATAATTTTTTTGTAACTGTAATCGATATTTAAAGTTATATAAATTTTATTAATCAATAACTATTGTACACTAACAAAGGCAGTAGTCATCACAATATCGTATTATATACTGTAATCAATGTTTTGTCGTAATACATCTCGAAATGTATTTTTTGATCTAACGTCTATATGGCCACAAAAAGTTAATAAAAACTTTGCATGTTTCATTTTTAAATAGCTAGAATCGAGAATTCATTTAAACAACCCATCTTGATCCCAAACAATATCAAAAATAAAAATTACCCCTTAATAAGAAATCTCTGCAACGACCGAGCTCAAGGAGAATTTGAGCAACTTTCGATCTGGAGGATTGGCTGCATTTCAAGTCTTAACATTCCTTTGCAACGTCTATTTGAGAAATTTAATTTTTTTTTTTACTTTCTCGATTTCTTTCATCGCCATATATCTTCGCTGCACAGTCGGCGAGAGTACTTTTCTTTCAAAATGAAACATTCGGCGCAGCTACAGCGGTGAAGAAAAAAAATCCACGACGTTCCTTTTCTTCGACTCGCGCGCACGTGTAGGGATAGAAAAAAACCCCACCGGCAATCAATTTTACGCGTGCCAAGTTCGCTTTATACACATCAAGTCGTGTGTGTATAGCCCTCTTTCTCTCTCCATCTAAGATTTTGGATAATCACAGCGCTACCAAGCCATTAATATGGAAGTTGAAATTTTTTTCTTCAGCAAGTGCAAAAAAATAGAGAGGAAACCGCATCACTTAAGTTTCTTTTCCTAGTCACCCCATGCACCCGATGAATGATGATACAGCCTGTACAGGAGAAATCTGCTGGTGATAACCGTGCGTATACTTTGATGAAAAGTACATGCCTGATTGATTGCGCGTTAACGAACGTACATAATATAATTTAAAATAAATAATGGAGCAACTTCTGAGTACTTAATAACAAAAAAAATTGTTAGTTTCAAAAAAGTTTGAATAACCATTACTGATATCTTATTAATATTACTTGATATCAGCTATAGTTAGGAAGTATCAGAAAGAAATTTTTTTTAGTTAAATTTGGAGTAAACATGATTTATTGAAAAAATACACAAGTATTATAAATAAATTAGCAGTTATTCAAGAACTGCAGAACCAAATTTCACACACACAAAAAATATTCAGGTAAAATTAGCAGAAAGAAAGAGGACACACCTTGCGTTTTACTTCTACTGCCTATATGTACAATGAATACTAGATCATCAATACTAGATAAATATATTTTTCACCATTTCTAATTTGTTGTTGTTTTTAAAATTCTGCTCAATGTATTTTTGGATTCTCATGGTTCTTTATTTTGGCGTTGCACGCCACAAAAGCTATTCCCGATTACGGAATCGGCCCGGCGAAAGGAAATCCTCCTCTATTTACGCGCGCGGCGAAGCAGCAGGGCACTCGCACACATCCACGTTCGCGATATCTTTGCTCGAATATTTATACGTATAATACATACATATTTTCGACGTGTTCGTGTGCATGTGTGTGTACATTGGAAGTAAACCCGCTACTAGGCTGTGTGTATACTTACATGTAAACATATTGCCATATTGGCTGTGCTTGCATTTCATCTCTTCCGAGTATTTTCGCTCGCGCGCACTCGATTTCGTATTATGTGCTTGCCGAAGCTCTGCATATATAGCGCGCGCGCATATAAAAATACACATATATTTACGTTACATATTTGCATACTGCACATTTGTATCGGAAAAAATGTGCATTACCATACGCACACACATAGCTGATTTATTATGATATCCTATATCACAATGCCGCCGCTGCTACCCAATGGATTGGCAGATCACTGTCGTGACGGTCTATAAACCGATGTTTAGTATAACCGTAAGGTATAGTGTAACGGTATCGCATTCATCCTTCAAAGTTGATCTCTCTCTACCCTTTTTTTTTCATTTTTTTCGCTTCCCGTCTTTTTTTTTTTTTTTTGATTCCGATTTATCGACTAGTCGGCTCGATCAATGCTCGACAAATAAATACATCGACTGTGCGCCGGAGTAAGCCACTCGTGTATATAAAAGCAAACTTTTAATTTCAGCTAGCTGCGTGTGTTCAGCGTGTACCGTATAGATATGTGTATACGAAAGCACATACAGCGATGCGATGTAACGCCGACGATCGCGAGCTTTTTCACTTGATATGCACCGAAGTATTACGAAGTAAACAAAAGCTCTCGTTAGGTATTATAAGTATAATATACACATACACACATACACGAATGTGTGTATAGGTACGATGCAGGTAGTTGCGCCGAGTTGGGCGGCGAGGGTCAATGCTCGGGTCAGCCGATCGTATCGTTTGCCTCGTGTACATCGTAAAGCAGTGGCCCAAGCCATTATAGCACACGTACACGTACGTATAATACGTACACACCGCGCACACGAGTGCGCGCCTCCGCGCTCAAGGATTCGCATTTTGTGTTGTGTGTGCGCGCCTCATAAAGCCATGTATACACATTGTCCGAGATAATTGGTAGAACAAGCCAATCGATGATAATTCAGAGCGAAAACACAACGAAATTACATCGAAACAAAAGAAGAAAGAAGAAGTAATACGCAAGCTCGAATCGTTTTCGTTACGCTATGCGTATATAATAATGATGATGATAATAATAAAAGCTTTGCAAGCTCCGTGAAAATTCCCTCTGCGCCTCGCCGCTATACATATATCGATGATTTCGCTGCTCATGATCGAGATAGTCTCGCTTCTTACGCTTTTGTACACATACACGGAAGTCGACGGCTATATATTTTGCGCCGCTGTTGCTGCTCATCGACTGCTGTGTACAGCTTGTGCCGTGCACTAGCGCACGTGTGTGATATTACGCGCACGGTGGCCGAGCTAGCAGCAACATCTCCTATATAGCTAGCCAAGCCCCCCTTCCCTCTACCCCGTCCACTCCGCACGTATATGGCGTAAGGGTCTACGCCAGCGGTATCTTTCTTCAATCTAACCACGATTTTCTTACTCGCTCTCATTCGCGTGCGATGCTTAATTAATCGTGCACTACTGCCACCGCCGCCTCCCGCCGCCGAGTAAGCACACGCCTGGTTGAGCTTTCACATGAGTTTGTGTGCGCTTGTGCAAAAGAGTAATTGAATTTAGTCGCCCTTTCTCGACTCCCATATACGTGCGCGTGTGTGTCGGACGAATTAAGCTTGAAAGATGGGGTAAACAATTTATTTTTAGATATATATAAACCTCGCTGCCTCTCTCTCTCTCTCTCTCTCTCTCTCTCTCTCTCTCTCTCTCTCTCTCTACCTGGCACGAGCGCAGGTGGTGGTGGTGGTGGTGGCGGCGCGTCAGTAGTGGCTTATATATAATAGGAATTTAAATTGCTGCAAGTTTTCGGACACAAAGCTCGGCAGAGAGGCTCTCCCACGGCACGATGCGTACGTGCCTCCTTTACTTCGTTAGATATATACACGATATGAAATTCAACAGATTATACTGCACACCAACAGGCCTACCGCTGCTGCCAGGTAGATATATGCGATCGCGCATGACGAAAAGTGATTAAAAGCTGATGATGAAAATTCCGAGTCAATACGAGGTCCCGCGTTATCGATCCTATCTCGCGATGCTGCAGAAAGCGAAAAAAATGCTAAAATTAAATCAAGCGAGCTTGCGCGCTGCTCCGCGACACAGCAGTGTGCACAGCAGCACAGCCTCTCTCTCTCTCTCTCTCTCTCTCAAGAGAGAGAGAGTAAGGAGATACTTTATTATCCTTTCAGCTGAAATAATTTCAATTTCTCCGTGTGTATATACCGTTAGTAAGAGATAGAGAGAGTGAGAGGAAGTTGAAAAAAAAGCAGCGACGCGAAAGTTTTTTTTTCATCTTTTAATATAACTCGTAGAAAGTGTGCGACAGAGGAAGGATGGAAGAAAAAAAGATAAGTGCGCGGCGGCGGTAGTGGCGTCGCCGAGCGACGACGTGTGTTCGATGAGGGAGAGAAAGAGAGAGAGAAGAGGTAGAAAGAGAGAGAAAAAATGAAATAAAAATCGTATATAGGAGCCGGATCGACTATCATGTAGCGCGTCGACGAATACACAGAGCAGCGAAGAATATATAAAGTTGTTTTAATTAAGTGTAAAATTAATGCTTTCCCTGGGCTCTGCCGTCCTCTATAGGTCGCGCATTCCCTCGATAAATAACCGATATACAGCGGTCAACTATGTAGCAGCAGCCCAGAGAGAAAGAGAGAGAGAGCTTTACGCAAGCGATAAGAAAGTGTACATTATATGGCGCCCGGCAGTACACAGTATATAAAAAAACTGATTTAAAAACATTGCCTCGGACCAAAGTGCGCGCGCTCCACTTTTATTTATCCACTGCGCTTCTTTTTATTTTTCTTCTTTCCTTACTTTTTTTTTTATTCTTTCTTTCTCACATCTCATTGATTTCATGTATAAATTTTTACCTCGATGGAGTTGCTTTAACTAAATGGAAAGCATATATGCACGTACGCTTTTTCTCCCTCTCTCTCGCGCCGCACCGCTCTCACTCGAGAGTACGTGACTTTTTTAAAGCTTGCCATACTACACGCGCCGGGGCGAACATAGACATAAATTTCGCACGTCCTTTGCTTTGCCTCGAGCATATTTTTATATAAATCTATACATTTTTGTATTTTCTTTTTTTTTTCACTAGCTTTTTTATATTTTCTATAACTTTTCCAGAACAAGCACACGCAAGGTAAAGTGAGAGAGAGAGAGCGAGCTTGACCATTACTTTGAAAAATCGGCCCGCTTTTATATATATAATGCAGTGGTGCGGTTGCGTTTAACAATAGGGCTTTGTGCTGGGTCGACTGCGTGAGCTGTGCGCGCGTGTCCCTTTTTCTTCGCGCTCTTATCTTTTAATGTTTTCCGTACTCTCTTTCTCTCGTTCTTTTAACATTCAATAACGCTTGACGAATGTCCGCCATATATTTTTCTTGCCCGACGCGTGTTTTCCTTTCACGTCGTGCACCGTGCAGCGCAGTGCGCATATTATATACCATGCCGAATATAATTTTTACCCCCCAACGAATAAATCAATATACTCTTATATCCGGGGCCGTAATTAAATTTTTCTGCCATCGTAAGTTAAGATTTACAAATTTTCCACTTCGAAAAGCGGCTACGAGCAGCGGCAGCGGCGCGGCTTACTCCTCATCTCGAGCGTAAAAGGAGCCGAAGAACACAGGCGCGCGCGCGGTTAATTGCCAATTGATCGGGATCCACCGGTGGAGCGCAGCAGGGGAGATGTAGGAGGAGGGCTATAATCTAATATCCCAGCGAGAGAGATCGAGGGTGGAGGCAGCTACCTATATACATGCCATGCCATCGTGGATAATCAATATTATACACCACAAAGATATGATAATATAAGACAGATATAGACACCAGCATAGTGGATAGTTTTTGTCCAACAAAAAAATGTGGACATATACAATTATTTTGACTTTCCACTTGCAGATTGGCAGGCGATGTAGTACTCGCCATCTAGGGATAGAGGCTTAAAGTAGTATGGTATTTAAAATGGTTGAAAACTAGTCTAAATTCTTTGACACAGTTTTATCATCATTTAAAATGCGCTTGATATTAATAGCATAATTATAACAAAAAATCACCAAAAACAAGCCAATTATTGATAATAAATTTTAAAATATTTTACGCCGTCATTTTTGACAATGAGGCTCTTATCAATATTGCAGAATTTCTACCAGAGCTGTATGAAGACTGTAAGAAGATGCGGGGCGAGCTTTTGACGACTGCAACTCTTCATTGCGGCTATGTAGGGCCTTTTACAAAGGTTAAACCGTATCGCGAGAGCTTTACGGAGCTAGAGAGAAAGAAAGACAGAGAGATAAACCGTAAACTCTTAAAAAACATGCCAAGAGAAAGTCGAGGATGTGTGTAATGCGGCGTTCTCATGTGTATACATAGCGCATACATAGCGAGCAATGGTTGCGAGAGCTGATTTTCCCTGATTTACGCCGCGTCGTTAAACGCGACGACGACGACGACGACGACGACGACTACGACGTAGAGTGGTAGTAGATGGGTCCCCCTCCTTCCACTCGCTCCCTCGTGCGCTCGTTGTGCCTCTCTCTCGCGCGCAGCGCAGGTGCTCTAAACGCCTCGCATGCATACCACTATATAATACGGACACACACAGCGCTGCACACTCATAATGTCCCTAAAATTGCCTGTTAAATCGTGTAGCCGTGTAACCTGTGCATGTGCGGCGGCAGCGGCAGCGGCGCGTCCTGTAAGGTCGCCTAGACACACCGGCCTATATCTTTACTGCCTTGTCGGCGCGGCAACTGGGGGGAGGCGTCCAAGGCCCCCCCTTCCCCCCCCTAACGGTTATCTCTAGTTCCCGAGTGCGCGCTACGTACTGTGCAACATAAAATTTGTTAAGATTCAAAATCGTACGTTATACGACGAAATAGTCAAAAGCCCGCGTATTATAATGCATTATAGTAGCATAAACATCAGCCTAGCCGTGTCAGTTTTTACTTTTCCGTTCTCCAGCGTTCAAACGCGGGATTCACCGAAAATTATTTTAACGAACCGCAGTAACGCACACACACACACGCAGACAGCGACTTTATGTGCGTCTAGCATAATTTCATCCTCGTAATTTTCCATCGCGCAAGCATCGGGACGTCAAAAATTTAAAAGCTATATATAGAGACGCGAGCTTGGAAATTTTAATGGTTTCCGAGCCTGACCCTTAATTAGACGCACGGGGAGAGAGAGAGAGAGAGAGAAACTAATACTACGCACGTACACGGGCTACTATGGGAAAGAGAGAGAGAGCGAGCTTTTACTAGCTAATCGGTAACTACATATATGTATGCGAAACTCGTAGAAAGGCGAGGTCTATCGAAGCTTGTCGTTTTTTTCTCCTCCTTCCCCCCCCCCCCCCCTCCCATAGTCCTTCTCCCATACCTCCACTCGAGCAAACTATATACGAGCTTTTCAACTATTCTGTGTACGGAGCTTTTGTAATAAATAACTCGTCGGTTTCTACGGAATATTCATGAAATGCGCGCTCCGCGTTGCTGCTGCTGTTGCACCGCGTCAGTAGTAGTAGCAGCATAGGCAAAAGGAGGAGAGAATCGAGAGCTTTTACGATGAATTTTATTACCGATGTTATAGTTAAAATTCTCTTTTCCACGATCGCGCGCACGCTCTCCTGCTCCCATGGCACAAATTTTATACACGCATACGCGGGCGCGCGATACTATTTACGCGTGCAAATTTCCCCCCGTATATATACTGCAACGCCCGGTCTTTCTTGCGCCCGAGCAAACGCGTAGTTATAGACGCCAATTTCCTTCTTTATTTTATCTTTCTCTTTTCTAACTTGAGTGCATGGGAATCGCTACGTGTAGACTTCGCGATCGTGTGCTGCAGTAGCAACAGCATCGGCAATAGCAGCGTAAAACGTGCAAATAGTAATTCGATCGCTTTGTTTGATTATACGTGAGCTGTACGCGAGCTGCGATGAAATTTTCCAGCTGAGCTAGTCTAACGGTCTATTATTCGGCTCTAATGTACATATTACTCAGTGATTTTAAGCACAGCCGAATGAAGTTTGACGCGCGCGCGCGTATTATACCTAACGATAGGCGAGCCCCTGAGGATTATCCTGAGGACTTGAGCTTGTAATTCTCCCCCCTCCCCTTCTTCCATAACTTTTTCAGCTCTTTTTTGTGTCCCCCAGCCTCCTGCCCACCATTTATTTTTTCCGTAAAAAAGATCAATGTTTTTCCTATTCTTTTAACCGAAAGGCATGATAGCTGCGCCAGCGGCGTGAATGGACTCGTGCGATGGCAAAGAGTTACTTTGTTTCTTTGTTCCATTCATCCGGATCCGATAAACTTTTTCTGTGTAGAAGTAAAATAAAAAAATAGGCAATCGAAATGAGGTTTTCGGTAATAAATACATGCGATCGTAATCAAGATTTTCACGTGTAGAAAAACATTTTGGTTGTTCTTGCTTTCGTAGAAATGTTCAACATAAGTTGATGCCCAAAAAATGAAATTTTAAAATGTTTAAAAATATATATCCATTCATTGGCTTGTATTTCACGGTTTTTTTGTTACAATTATGTTACAAATATCCAGCGCATTTTAACTGACTTAAAAATGACAATTTGAGTGTTTCAAAAATATTAGACCAGTTTTCAATCATTTTAAATATGATACCTCTTTAAGCCTCCACCTCTAGATGGCGACATACACCTTTATCTGTAAATCTGCAAGTGGTAAAGTAAATATAATTGGATAAGTCACTGAATAAACCAAAAAAATGAACAAAGTTGATGCTTTGGTTAAAATTCGATCATAATTAATTCCATCTTCCACAGCTAGATGGCCAGTATATTTATTTGGAAACCTGCAAGTGGCAAAGTGAAAGTAATTTTATAAATTCAAAGTACTTTGAATTATTATCAAAAAGTCGTCGGAAAGTACGCTGCTAAACAGCAGATCTTTGGGTTCGTTGAATATTTTTCCGAAGTACGAGGCCCCCGTAACGGAATAAAACGCAGTCGTCGATAGAGCCGTGAAATATAGATGCGCAAAAATGCGAAAAAAGGCTTGGAATAATTCAATTTGTCGCGGCTTTACGAGCTTACACGCGATATTATACAGAATCATATTTGCGCACTGTATACCTGGGTACGGTTATTGCGGCGCACACGTCCACGCGGACAACACACAAATTCCTGGCCCTATAATATAGTCGTTTAGCTCGTCAATTCATACATACATTATAGGCGAACCATCTCCGCGCGGCTGTGCGGGGCCGAGCTTATATAACTGCAGCCCGTGAAATCCTGCGGCGCTGCAACACGCACGAGGAGAGACGACTATATACGAGAGGAGGGAAAGAGGGGAAGAGGGTAGAGCTAGCTCCTGTACGTCAATTCAGGCGTTAACCCATCAAATCCCTTAGTTCCCGCACATTAATGCGTTATATATAGGAAACCGGAGAGAGGATCGCTTTGATTGTCCATGAAAGAGCCGGGCGCTCGCTCGCGCGCGCTTCATGTAAGCCCCGGCCTTCGCCTTTTCCGTTATATACCAGCAGCAGCAGCTAGCTCGACGATCGGCTGCCTGGAGCGTATAGGCTAGCGGCGTACTTCAGCTCTCGCCCCCTCTTCCCCGCCACCTCCCCCCGAATCTCGGCAATTAGTCCGGATATACTAATTACTTTCGATTAGCTCGTCGCGCTTAAAGCCCAAGGCCAGCGTCGCGCGAGCGAGCGAGCGGCTCACATCAAAGCCTCGAGTGCAGCATCACGAGCTTCGTTCGATATTATCTATAATATTGGATGATCACGGCTGAATTTGAGGATATGGATAACGTCTACGTTTGCAGCGGTGAGTTACGTTCGATACGTGTGGATGGGCGCGGCGGCTTCTTATATGGCCTTCCCCGAACGATTGCCTAGTTATATGTGCACACGATCGGGGAGAGAACTGCACGGCAATCGGACACTCGTCCCTGTGTATATAAACGTCGGGAGCGATGTGTCCTCTGCTGCTCTATGTCTCTGCTGCTGCTGCGTCTACTGCTTCTACACGTCGTAGCAGTAGCAGTGGCCCGGGTAATTTCCTCCGACACAATGGCCTATACGGACGGGGGGTACGGGCCTGCATAATGAAGCTTCCGGCCGTGCGCCCATATGTGCGCAGCGACGGCGGCGGCGATCGTATTCGATTCTCCGAAGGGCGAAACGGCCCTGCTTGTACGGATCCTAATGTACACACGTACAGCTCAGCTAGCTAGCTCGTGTCCCGCTCGTCTGCTGCGATCGTTTCGACGAACGAATTTCAGACGAATGAGGCGTGTAAGAGCTTAATTATCCTCGAGGCCCTCTGTGTGCAACGGGCGCTGCTATTGTACTGGAAATTGAGCGGAATGTAACGCGATTTAATGAAAAAAAAGGAAAACAATATTGTATCGCACTTCGGCTTTGACATAAGTATGTGTGCAAGACGAAAACTAAATCGATCGTGCACTCGTTTTACTCGTTAGAGAGGGTAATACTCCGTATTATATGAATATCTGCCACGGGTACAGTAGGTACACGATATAACATAACGAGGACATATTGTTTTCCTTTAATCCGAAATCCTTTCAGCGTAATCCTCCTCGCAGCAGCAGCAAAAGCTATACATAGCTGTACCACAACTATTCGCCCGCGCGCGCGCTAGAGAGCGACTTGCCGCGCATGTATTGGATTAATACAATTTGAGCTCTTTATACACTATACATATATTTGCTACGAGTGAGTGAGCGAGCGATATGGATTCAATATTATAACCACTATAGATAGAGCGAGAGAGAGATGCAGAGGTATTATCACATTGTCGGTGCGGATATGTACGTACACTAAGTCACGATTAATTTGGTAGCGAGGCAGAAAACGTAAATGCAGCGAATTAATTGTTACTTAGTGTGCCCGATATACTCTCCGCTAAGCTCGATCGAAGCCTCTCTCTCTCTCTCTCTCTCTCTACCCAACTTTAATTTCTCTATGTATTATATCTCGTTTGAATATTATATGCTATGTGTGCTATTGATACGTTCGAACTGTGTGTTTATAATGTGTGTGAGCTTTAAATTATGTTTCTACATTATATGTACTATGGAATTTCGAGAGAGAGAGCAGTCAGTTGGGGCGCATCGTGCGATTAGCGTCTGAAGTAAACTATATTCGCACTGACGGACGGACTCTCTGTCTCTCGCACTGCGTCGCTATGTGCATCGCTCGAGTCCTATGTACAGTCAACCACAGTAGTCCCGTACCGTTCCCGTATACACACATGCACACACACACCATCATTATCAACTGGGGACAACGCCAAGTCCTCGCACGTACACTACTATAGGGGATGTGTCTGCGTTTGTGTGCGCATTATACGTATTTCGCAGCTCTCTAAAGCTCTCGGCCCGCTAGCTCTCTCTCTCGCGCGCGATGTGATGCGTCCAGGGAGAGATGCGGTGTGGAGCCGGACACTGCTTGACACCTGCATGCGCCGGGCGTTATATTATACTTATGTGTGTTGGTGTTTGCGTGTGCGCAGTGACAGTGCACAGACACACACATACGTCCAAGTGGCAGGGCTCACGCGCGCCGCTCGGTGCATTGTGTCGTTGGCGCTGTATAGACACTACATACGCGCCTGGAATCTGTATGAAAGATGTCTGGGTATTATGTAATTGCCCGAGGATCACGCAGAGAGCGAGAGACTTCCGTGATGTATGTGTCTCAACTATTATCATTTCTATATCATTGTTGACATCATTATCGTTACTCGGCTGATATTATCATTATTGCACATCTCTTGCCCGTTATTTAAACGAAATAATCCGTCGAATAAATCAAGCGTCCACGGCCAGCTCTTTCCTCTCCCCCACTGCATCAGCAGTAGCAGCTATCGTGCATTTTTAATCAACCGCTCGTGCAAAATTAATGAAACAAAAACGCGTGTGCAGCGTGGCGCGCGCGCGAGCTTCGAGCCTCGGTAATGCGCATGATAAATAATATACGCGTGTATTATATAGCCGTTGCCGTGCGTTGCATACGTGTGTGCCCGGCAAAGAGGCAAGAGCGCAAACGCAAAAAATAAATAAGCGCAGGCTGAAATGCGTGTCACCGCTAATTACGAAAGTGTTTGTGTGTGCGTACGTACGTACGTACACGCAAAGGTCAAAAGAACTTTTTAATCAAATCTCTTTTATAAATGCGACACCACCACCACCACCACCACTCGCGGCGGCTCTCGGCAGTGCTCTAGCCATCGGGAAAAGAAAATGAACGCGCGCGATGCGTGTGTGCGTACGATAAATCCAAGCGAGAGCTTGCAGAGCCTATATACGCCGGAAGCTAATTAAAGCGAAATCAGGCGACAGTGTCGGCGGCCCTTTTTATATCGTGTAAAATCCTTCGTGTATCTATTAGTCTGATTAACATAAGCTATTCATTGCAACGGGCGCGTATAGCATACACACAGACAGACTCACACACTTTTATCGCTCTACTACTACCTGGCTAGAGTACAAACTATGTATACATACTGTGCAGAGATAGAGAGAGAGACGCAGGCATCGATCAGACTGCAGGAGGGCCGTTCGGCATATAATGTGTGTACGCGACTAATTAACGCGGCTAGTCTTCCATACATGCGCGAACATATACGCCGTACAGCGCGGAGAGTAAAGCTCTTTCCGCGATAATTAGCTACACACGCACGCGAAGCTTTTATGCGCCTCTTATCCACCTAAATCCTTCTCGCATCTTCGTCTTCTTCGTCGTCGTTTTTATTTTCCCCTGCTAAATCATTATTCGCTCGAACGAAGAATTTTTTTAATTTAGAGCTCGCTACACGAACGCCCGCGCGCGTTTATATATTATATATCCTTTGCGATAAAAGAAGG
>CACVKI010145991.1:12482-28045 GCA_902732785.1 Trichogramma evanescens | reverse complement strand
CAAGGAAAAAAAAAGGAAAAACTTTTACGACGACTGTTGTTGAAGATTTACTTGCGCGCACGCGGCCCTTGATGCGCGCTCTAGCACTGCAGCTAGAGAGACGAGTAAGAGAGGCTTATTCATTATGAGCCTCGCTCGCCTGCGCGGCATCATATATATCTATATATCGTAAATGTTATATACGCGACGCGTTTTATGGTCTATTTTACGCTCGGGCCTCCTTGCGCTGTTGAGCGCGCGCGCGCGTGTGTGCATCGCATGCATATAATACGTCGGATCTCGGCGCGCGCCCGACGAAGGATCTCTAAATTTTTTCCATTTTATGTATATAATCTGCGCGCGCTCTCTCGTACTATGCAGCGAGTTCACGACCGCTGCGCGTTCACGAGGTAAAGGATATTAAACAATTTTCGTTTTGCAGTGTAAAATTTTTTATAAAAAAGATCGCATATTCTCGATAGAAATCCGTAATAATAACAATTTTAAATTATATAATATTGACGTACGTACCTCCGGCGCGGCGTGCCGAACAAAAGTTTTGGTCTATATTTGCGAGCCCGCGCGTGCGAGTATGGCGGAGCTAGTATAACAGTTCGCTACTCGCACAGTCGGACACTCATTGGAATGCATATTAATCTAACTATAGTCTGATGGAATGACCATTTGCCACACATACACAAACACATATAATACCATGTATGGGTCATATAGCATGTATGGACTCGCGAGCGTGCATACACAGTTTTATGAGCTGTGTGTAAGTATGTGTGTGGGTGAGTGAGTGTGTGTGCAGCACATACAATGGAGAAAGTTTCAAAACTCAATAAATTACATTCGAGGCAACGGCTTGCCTGTCTGTAACTAATTTCGAGCTTTAATAATTTATTATTGCGAACGCCCATATATAGCCTTGTCCGATGAATGGGATGAACATTGAAAATGACTGGCATCTGCCAGATCATCAATAATGGCTGGCTCGGGGGCTCGCGCGCAGTTTAAATAGAGAGAGAGACTCAAATTACACGCTGTACGAGCCTCGCGCGCGCGTGGGGCATGAATAATCCAAGATTTTGGCAGGGCCAGTTCGCACGAGCATATATCAGCTCCCATCGCAATATAAACTATTATCACCTATATATAGAACCTCGCCGCCCGAAAATTGGCAAAGAAGAAGCTCTATACGGCCTTTGGAGAGTAGCAGTGGTACTACTGGATACATTTTTTTCTTCTCTCTTTCTCTACCTCCCAATAAGTCGTAGCTCTGACACAATCAGTATCGGGTGAAAATTTTTTCATTCGAGGCCATGATATATATTCATGCCTTGGCTATTTTTTCAGCTCGGCTTTTTCTTTGATATAAAGCTGAGCCAGAGAGAGAGGAAAAAAATGAGAGAAAGAGAGATAGAGAGAGATAGAGATAGGTGCGAGTCGCAATAGTCTTTGATCAGTTCGTTCTCAGCTTTGCACAAAATAAGGGAAAAGATGATGAAGTAATCGAACGTTGTACCGTTGATAGAGAGAGAGAGAGATAGATTGGGAGAGATCATACTTGGCTAGGGGTTCGTCGAAAAGAACCTTTTGCCATTGACTACCGTCAAAGGAATGCCATTATTAGGTTTCCAATGCGAGAAAGAACATCGACAAATTTTTTCTTCTTCTCTCTCTCTCGCTCGCTCTATCTTTTTTTAGCCCCGCTCGTATGCGTAAAAACGATTTTATTTCGCAGTTATAAGCCAAGAGAGAAAGAAGAGCGAAGCGTCGGTTGTACCAACGTCAAATATATAGTAGGAAAATATTATCTACTTTTTCAAAGCGAGAGAGGGAAAGAGAGAGAGAGATGGGGCGGGATAAAAAGCAGTGCGCGACAATAATAGGCTGATATGGGATCGCAAAACGTCATATTTGTCGCAGTTATATACCGAAAGTCGATGAAAAAGCAGCAGCAAGCAACGTACTATTATACATATATAGCAGCAGTAGCAACCCCCGTCTGTGCGCAGTGAATGATACGTATGAACGCGCGCTCATATATACATGTATCCTATACTATATGCGCGTCGGAGCACTGCCGCTGCACACGCACATGAATGGCTAAATTGAATTTCGAGAATTTCGTTGTCGAAATTAAACGGACCCGTTTGCGTGTGAGTAAAGTGTGTGTGTGTGTGTGTGTGCCTGTGTGTGGGTATATAGTTGGCTGCGTGAAGCAGCAATCCATGATGTACATTTGTATGTCACGAGGTCGAGGGTAAATTAGCATGCGCGTCGAAATACCGGAGCGCGCGACGATGCGGGCGTGGGAACGGAGGGAAAAAAAATTTCCTTTTTTTTTCCACGTATAATGTGTGAATTGTTGACACGTCCGACGCGTATAGATGCTCTTTATGTACTCGCGTTGTACGCATGTTTGCGAGCAAGGGGTTGCGGCTCGCGATCAATGGGATAATTAAAAAATTTCATCGAGGCTCTGTTGCAGCACGTAGCACACTGCGACGCGCCGTATATAATCCAATTTTTCTTCGTATATAAAAGTTATATCGCGAGCAAGCGCGAGCGAGACGTGGAAATAATTGCTTACTGGGAGAGAGAAAGAGAGAGAAAAGAAGAGTTTCGGGCGGCCGAGGCAACGAATCACTCGCCGTGACACAGGCAATAAACTTCAGGACTCTCTCTTTCCCGTGGAGGCGAAGGAGCATTTTAAGTAGCGAGGGTCATTATACTGTCAGCCGCGAGAACGAGATCGGGAACTTTTTCTTTACGATCGAGCGTGGCGTCGGCGGCGGTGCTGCGCTTGGCTTTAAATATCAAAAGCGTTACTTTAACGTACTTTTTCACGTTGATGAATGTATCAAACGCACACAAACACACACGGTGTATATGTACATTCGAGTGTATTATGAAAAAGATCGGTTTTGTTATGGCTAGCAGTATGGAATATAGCGTAGTACGCGCAAATTTTCATAAAAGAAGGACACTCTAAGTGTCTCACGGCTAGCTGAGTCGAAGAAACGACGTCGATGGAGCGCAATAAATTCATTCGACAAAGAATATCACGGTGCCGAGTGAGAGCGAGATTTACACATATATAAGTAGTAAAGAGCCCTTGTCAGCGGCAGCGCACGAACTGGCACGGAGAGTAAGAGAGAAGCCTCCACCGCCAACGGCCCCTGCTGCAAAGACCATCGATGAGAAAATACGGTTATCGCTCGGGCAATTGGGTATAAGGAATATGATCTCCGTGGGGCACCGCTGCTGCTACTGCTCTGTAAGGGAAAGAAAGCGCAAGAACCATTAGAATTGTCTCTCTCGCTCGAGAGACAAATGACGAGCTATGTAAGCTTTTTATGTATTTTTTTTTCCTCCCTTTATTTTACATTCAAATAGAAGGGAGAGAGAGAAAGAGGAAAATGTTGATCCACGCGAGCTGCTGCTGCTGCTGCTGCAACAATATTTTGTACTGTTCGATAACCATATCTGTCCAATAGAGCTTGACAAAATCGACGACGCGCAACAAAACGTGTATATATGTATGTTACGTGCGGTATTATATAAACTGTACAGTCGACGAGTAGTGCGCTGACAAGTTTTTTTAGAAAAGCTCGAAAGCTCTCTCTCTCTCTCTCTCTCTCTCTCTCTTGAAAATTCAAAAGCGTACCGAACGATACACAGACGTATATGTTTACTGTCTGACAGGCATGTATAAGCTGACAGCTGTATAGACTCGTTGTAAGCGGTATACAGCATCAGCAGCACTCGAATTGCGTTGACGCGCGTGTCTATGTTATTCACGTGGATTACTACATTATGATTTGTTATCGACGGCTCGAGTGTCGCCCGAGTGAAAATCTTACACGCGTACAGTTATGTACCGCATTACCGCGATTATACTACAAGTAAGCGCAGTGGGATATATCGACGATTGTTATGCAATCGCATCGTTTTGTAATCGGAGATTTTGCAGTAACGGTGCAGTAAAATTGTCTCTTTTTTTCTGTCGGCAAATTGCGTAGGCCGGTGGTCTGTGATTTTATATGTATGTATACGGGACGTGCGCGGCGTTGACGGAAGGCACGGACAGCAGCGCTCGGTGCGATGCGGAATCCTCGCGCCACCTCGACGCGCGTTAGAGTGGATTATACATGCTCGACGCGTTAAATTGACCCCGGCGCTAAAGTCCGCACGCGGGCGCGCGCGCGAGCGAAACTAGCCTTTTTTTCCTCGCTCGCTTTTTCATTTGATATTCCCCAGAGGGAGAAAGAGAAAAAGGGAGTGTGGTTCGAGTTTAATTGTATTTATATCATTTGGGCCACGCTATATATATCGCGCGTTGAAAAGTACGCGTACTACTCTAATCGATAATCAAACCACTTCTCTTCGGGATAAAAGCTGCAACGACCAAAAAAAACTTTAATCTTCACTGTCTGATTTGAAAAAGACAGAAAAAAAACACAAAATAAAGCTTCGAAACAGGACGATTCATCCCATCGAAGCGCGGAGGGCTCGAGAGATAGCTGCATGCAACTGACGTTTCACAGTGGTTTATCCGCAGCTGCAGCAGCAGCAGTAACGGCGGTGGCGGCGGCGGCAGCAGCAGCTTTTCGTCTGTACACTGCATGCACAAACAATACGTGCCAATTGATTTCACGAGATATTGAGAAGAGCATGTCAAGCCCTTAACAAACACACGCACACATAAATGCAGCTGGAGCCTGTTTTGACGAGCAAAGCAAGAGTAGGTGGGTGTGTCGCGTTCGGAAGACTGTGTGATTGTGTGTACGTCCTGTTTAATGTAATGTCCTCGCATAACCTAGCTGAGCTTTTAAGAGTCTCGCGATGGTAAACGTTTGATTTGTGTGGTGCACGCGCAAGCTGTAACGCGGTAATCTCAGCAATTTCGATGAATATTTCGATCGTAATTGTGATTTATTAAACCTCGTCGCAATTATTAAACGTTGAAAATTTCCATTGTAACGATTGACGCTTTCGGATCGACGGTTGCATCTACGGTGAGCAGGGGATTAAACCATCGATGGGAAAAAAAATTTATGGCCCGAAGAATTTTTCAGAACATTGACCCTCGAACGCGGAGGCCCTTACATTTATTTTGGCAGGCTTAATCTCCTTGGGTATTTATACAGTCGTTGCAGGCTGGCTGCAAGTAAGCAAGCAAGCAAGCTAGCAAAAATAAAAAAATAAAAAAACGAAAAAAAGGTTCACTGGCTCGCAGCTCGTTCGTCGAGGTATAGCTTCTCCTGCGCTTTCGCTGCTGCTGCGCTGCCTCTGCCTATGCACGATTCCCCTGCAGTGAAGAGTTAATTGACAATTATTTCCAGCTTGGCTTTCCAGTGTGTACGATGGATCGAGCATTTATATAGATAGTTCATTCTCTGGAGGATCGACTGGCAGCAGCAGCTGCCGTTGCCACTGCTGCTGCTGCGCAAGAGTCAAAAAATTAAATTCCAAGCCGCCCAAGCCTCGTGGAATACCAAGTACCAGAAACAAGCTGCTGCTGTATACGGTAGTAGCAGCTCGTCCTACTTTAACCAGCGAACACCGGGAATATCGAGGGAAAGGGGATGGTGTATTTTTCTTTGGATATATCTATACATTGTGCGCTGGCGCCGGGCTGCACTCGTCATTTGTTTTCTGCATGCCGGGCATTGTTATATGATGGACCCAAGGACTATCTCTCTCCGCGCGCGCCGTTACGATGTACGATGTACGACGACGACGACGACGAGGACGTAGAAGAGACGAGCAGCCACGTAGCTGAATTTTGATACGTTGCCGTTGCTCGGACACTGCACTGCACATACACGCAGGTGCTTGCACACAACTACTTGATTTAGTATCGCTGCCTGCCCCCGGTATTATATACTACGCAACTGCCCCGAGGATGTATACATTTTTTGCCGCCCACCGGATTTATAATCCCAAAAATATGTATACGGAAGATTTTTGTAACGAAATAGAAGAAAAAGAAGATATTAATTCCTTCGACTGGCATTTTATCGTTTGCAAAATAAAATTGACGGATGTTTCGGCTGAAATATGCAACGGCGATATTGCAACGTTACGACGCACCGATCGACAGTTTTTTTCGAAAAAAATGTATGTGTGCGCACGCGATGGGTGCGTGGGATTGAAAATATATTACCGACGAAATAATAACGAATAAATCGAGTTGTGGAATGGTACGTATAAAACGGGTATCTCGCTGTGTGACAATCTTGTGTCGAAGGATAGGCGTCTCTTGTCACAGGGTCTGCTGAGTATACGTAAAGACGGCTAGGAAAAAAGGAAGTCTGTCCTTTTTTATTTTTCTTCCATATCCCCTTGACTCTGCGGGGCATAAGCTTCTTCCACGGGGCTTCGAGCAGCGCCTGCGGTACGCCTTTCATCTCCTCTTTCAATTTTCCACTCTCTATTTTCTAGCCTCGTGCTTTCGATCACCTTTAATTTTAATTCAACGTTTAATCGACAGATGTATTTTCTTTCATTTTTTCTTCGGCGACAGCTCGGAACGAAAACAAAAAAAGAAGAGCGCAACCGTAAGACAGCGAAAATTGCTGCGCGCGTATATGACAAAGAAACACCGATCTCGATCTTTGAAGATTGGCACGCGCCACATCGAGTTCATAATTGATAAGCCCGCGCGTTTATTTCGATCTTGTTTCTGTCGCGTGTAACACGTTTACAAAGTTTAAATATTCACATAGCGAAATATCAAACGGCTGTTAACCAGAATTGGACGGCTCGAAATTTTGCGGGTCAACGGACGCGTGTCGGACTCTACACTATACACAACACTATCGAGTATGTGCTCTCGTCTCTCTCTCTATATCGAATGTCTCCGATAAATCCATCTTCTCTCGTCTCTCATCTATCCGCTCTCTCAATCTCGTGATCTCTATGTCTATCACCAATAAATACGTATACATCATCCGTCGCGGTATGTACTATACACATGCACGTGAGTATCGGCCTCCATATACGCGCGACGCATGGCTCGGATCGTCTATCATCGAAATTGAGCGATAAGTTCGCCCTACATACAGGCTAAAGTTCTATACATACCTGCCGACGACGATCCTTCGAAACCTCGACATAGCTCTATAATATGCCGGGCGCGCTCGTGCACATAATATAACTTTCTAATTCGATATCGGCGTACATTTTACCCTTTACTTATTTTTTTTACTCAACCTTTTCGAACTCGGCAGCAATGTGTGCAAATATGCATTGACGATTTTAATTGAGCGCTTGCAGAGGAAAATCGAGTAGGAGGCATGTCTCGTTTTCTATGTATGTGTATGTGTGTGCTGCGATAATTGCATAACGCGCTGCACTTACGGAGCTCTTTGTCGCTCGTAAACGTACATTCTATATACATAGATACTCGCGCTTCGACACTGAAACTTCGTTACACACTCTGCACACACACAGACAAAACTTCACTCGCTGCGCGGCAGGCGAACTGCACTGCATTAAAGCTAGGCGAAGTTTTAAAGCAGTGGCGTGCAGCAGCAACGAAGATGCAGTGATAACTATTGTCTGATACGCGCACGCGTTGTGTAACGTCGTTCCAGTTGTATTACATAGGCATAGAATCTCTCTCGCTCTCTCTGACGCACGCAGCTGGAAAACTTCATTCTCGCGAGACTGCGCGAGATGTCTTCTCGCAACGCGTACATAATACACGCGTATATAGATCAATTTCCAACGCGTCTCCCAGCTCGAACGTTAATTGCATCTTCTTCTCGTTGCTAGAACTGCACAGCTGAATTTCGTTTAATTTCAATGGGATATAAATACATCGTTTATAATGGTGTATAATGCGAAGTCGAACGTATTATGTGCTATAGGCGGGGGATGAATAACGCCGGCGCGCGTCACGCGCAGTCGAGTCGTACGTAGTAGTAGTAGTACAATCTCGATATAAGCTCGCGTGCTAGGCAAAATCGAACGTATTGGTATGAGGCTCTGTATATAGGAATACATAACATCTCTGGCATTGCTCATAGACGTCAACGCATGTCGAGAATTCTCCTATCCTATACATATAAGTACTCGGCTATATACAATACCGGAGTGTATGATTTTGTGCCATATGAGCCGCTGCTGCGACTCGAGACAGCAGCATCGAGCCGCCGAACATTCCCCGAGTATCTTCGTTCCAATATTCGCATATGATCGATCTCTCTCCTTCGCGCGCGCAGCGTGAAATGAACGCGCGTACGACTGTGAGTAATAATTCCAAGAGCTGTTTTGGATTCGACGTCTGCCTTCGCTGGAGCTTGCAAGCGGTATTTTTAAGTTCACACGTCATAGTCGAGAGAGCTTAATCTAGCAAGTTTACCATGCACACACAGTACGCATGCGGTGTATACACAATACTACCGAGAAGTTCGAGCAAACTCTTTGTTCGTAAATGTATATTATACGCGTGAAACTGCACATATGCCACTACGCAACGGCGACACATACAGTAGCAGCAGCAGCCCACCCGCGAATTCTCTCGTTTCGACTTTGGGTATAATATTGTGCACCATTTGACGCACACATTCGTACATAGAAAACTCGACTGTATACGAGCTGGTGTGCGTTATGCGCTGTGCTCTCGACTCGTTAAATTATGTGTTATACGTGTTCGCCGGGACCACATGCGCATACACAGACACACATACACAGACAATCCTCCCAACTTTTCGCGAGAAAGATCTCGCATACAATAATACCGTGTAATAGTATTAATTCGATTATACACATCTCGATACGCGTTGTGAATTTCCGCGGTATGCGTATGCGGCATCCTCTATATATCGCCCGAACTTCCACGTTACTCTAGTAGCTCCTCTTTGGAGCTAACACAGGCAGCAGCAGCAGCAGCAGCAGTGGAGTATATAATAGTCAAGGCTAGGGTTGCAATACCATCCGGGCCAACTATTTACTTCAGTTTATATATAAACGTAGATATATATAACGCTCGCGCGCGCGTATACTCATAGCAGCAGTGGTAGCAGCAGCACACCGCGGTGTATATTATCTTTTCTCTGTTTAATTTCTACGCTTGTCGTTCTTTGCATAATTTTAGCCTCCCTTAGAGGCTGGATTATACCCACGCTTCGTCTGGATATACAAGCACAGCTACCTTATACTCTCTTTCCTCCCATTGTCTTCCTTTAGCTCATCTCTTTGTACGAATATCTCTGCATCTATATCTCTCTCTTTGCCTGCGCTATCCTTTTTTATATTTCATGTACGTAACAACTAGACGCGCAATAGCTTATATACTAGAGCTACCACGCCGTCGCTCCGTTTTTTCTGCCCTTTAAACTAGCTGCGGCGAGCTATTGTCTTTCCTGGTGTATAAATATAAGATCCAACGATTATTTCGCTGATAAATTTTTTTAAATTACCACTCGAAATTGCGGGCACAACAATATTATTACATAATTACGCCGCGGACAATCTCATGGCTAAGTTCGTGTTCATCCACGACCGGAAATTTACGATGTCACTAGTAACAAGTATACTTGTAGCAAGTATAGAGACTAAACTCGCCCACATTAGAGCCACAGCATATAAACGTGACAGTTCAACTTTTCCATTTTACGATTGCGAAGTATTACGCGAAACCGAGCTGCACCGCACGAGCGGTAGATCGTTTGCAAAAATTTTCATCGAAAATTTCGTAATTTCAACTCTTCAACTGGGGCGCGCGCGCGCGCGCGCGCAATTCGAAAACGTATATAATATAATGATACCAGCGACAAAAGCAGCAGCTCCACTGCCGCACATAACGTATTATACGAGCTCGCGAGCTGACTCCGAACAATTTCTGGCCGAATATAATTATGACGCAGAGCCCTGGACGTACTGTACGGTATATACACGTATATACACGGTGCTCGCGCGCGCGGACTTATCGCCTCGGAAAATCTCGTCTACGAGACGACGACTACTTGGCCGCACGCGTGCGAGCGAGAGAGAGAGAGAGTATAACGAAACGAAAATAAAAGGGTCGCGCGCGCGCGGCCCAAGTGTCGTAAATATATCGCGCGCTCGCGCCGACGACCATTATTCGACCTATACAATACGGTGGGCACCGGGGCTGTATACGTGCTCTTTGCCACGTGAGTATAAATTGCCGGAATTAAGACGGCAATTATGGCCTCGCGGTTGTGTCGAGCTGCAGCTCCGAAGAGCGGCGAGGGTGGGGGTGTGTGTGTGTGGGCACCGAGGAGGAAAAGGTCGATGCAGCTCGCACACGATTTCTTCGTGTTTCCTTCCCATTCTTTTTTTTCTCTTTCTCTCTCTCTCTCCCTCCCTTTTTTCGTTTTTAACTGCTACTCTTTTTACTAGCGCGCGCGCGGCTCGAGTCTATCTCATTTAACTCGGCGCGTATATTTAAACGTTAATTTGTATCGCCGGTGGCGAGAAATCATTCAATGCAGAGAGAAGAAAAAAAAAGGTCGTGATTTTAATTGCTTTACAAGAATAATTCAGAGAAAGAAGGAGGACGAGGGAGGCAAAACATGGTCTATATAGTGTTCATCGAGAGACAAGCTCCGCTACAGGACGCGAATACCCAATTAATTAAGCCAATAAAACCGATGCAGCTACTACAGGCTTTGCCGTTTGTTAAATTGTCTCCTTTGCTACTACTAAGAACAAAATGCGCTGCAGAGAACGCAATCGTTTATGCATCTGTATAAACTTGCGCGCGCTGTACGAGTAATTGCTCTGACTAATTAAGACTTTGAATGTTTAACGCGATAGTCGCTGGAGCGACGTGTCGGTCTGTAATAATGGGCCATTTTTATTTTCATTTTGCCTTATTATTATTTTCCTTCTTCTTTACTTTTTTTATTCATTTCAGTTATACGAAAAAGGCCAAGTTTCAAAATATAAAGCTCATAACAACGAGTAGCAGCAGCAGCAGCGGCAGCGGCGGCAGTTATGCGCGAGGCCAGAGGACAAAAGGGGAGGAACAATACATCGTGGCGCGCGGCGGTGCCCATGATACTAATTCGACGTGTTTCGTACTCAAAAAGTTTCGCGAGCGCATCAAAAGGACGTGGCCGCCAACAGCGTCAACAGCGGGGCGTGGGAGGGGGCAAGGGCCGCTATTCTGTAATCCTGTTACTTAGCCAACGTCGTCGTCGTCGCGTTGTACAACCCGAAGTGTGTGTGTGCGTGGTGCGGTGCGAGCTTTATAATACTAGGTTCGCGGACACACGGGTGGAGGGCTAATGCGCTTTTTATTACACGCGAGCCCCCGAGAAAGTAGAAGAAGAAGAAGAAGAAGAAAGAAAGCTCGAGTGTACACGCGTATTACATAGCGCGTTGCGCGTATAGATATATACCACGCGCACGAGTTTATGCGAAGCTTGATTATGAATTAAATTTCCTCGCGGTGCTGGTGGTGGTGGCGGCGGCAGCGTTGCAACTTTTTTTTGCTCCTTTCTCTCTCTCACTCTCGCAGGCTGGCACTTATTTAAAAAGTGCGAGTATATCATGTAAATACGAGTCGAGACTATAACGAACACAGTATAGTTGGACACAAAAAGAATCTTTCTCCCGCCTCTTCTCTCTGCCTTCTTCTTTTTTTGTGTGCTGCTTCCACTTGCTTCCTTGTAATCCTAGGTCTGGAAGTAAAATTCGAGAATACGCTTGTAATATGTTGCTGTAATTGCATTTCTCGCGCTCTTAATAGTGCGCGTGGAAGACTTGACTTCTCTTATATTTTTCGGTAAGTAAAACATTTTTTATTCAAAGAAAAAGAATAAAGAGGCTTGATACAGAGGCCAATGGACCAATCATCGTGTGATTGCAAATTTCAAATTGGCGAATTATCGAGGCGAATTATTAATAAATGATTCACGCGACGAGAAAATGTCATGCGCAAGCTCGGCCACGCCGTAATCCACTCTCCGCCGTAATCCACTCGCAAGCTTACATTATTATTATTACTATTATTATCAACGCCCGGTGTGTACCGAAAGTATATGTATATATTAACACGTTTATGTTATATGTGCAACGTGGCGTGCGCTAGCAGCAAGAACCGCCAGAGAGAACGAGAAGGAGAGAGGGAGAATGGCACCTCTCGTAGCTGCGGCAGATGCAGTAGTAAAAAAAAGAAGAAGAAGAAAAAGAAAAAAAAACCGGAGAGAATAGAGAGAGGTCGACGCCTCGGCAATGTTACGCGTTTCTTGCCATCATCATGGCTTTACACTTGGTGTATCCCCAGAGTGGGGTACTCGACGTATTATGTGTGTCTGTAATATACACACGCCCGCTTGGGTATATATACGTGTATGTACGCGCGTGTGTGTAGGTGCGAATGTGTATAGGTGTGTAGAGGTATGCTTTAACGACATTCCTCTTCTCGGCTGTTCGACGACGACGACGACGATGGCGAAAATGACAAAAACCCTACATAACAGAGAAGCGACAGTAGCAGCGACAACGAGTCTATATAGTTTGTAACGATCAAAAGTTATTGAAGGGATTAAGCTCGTATACCATTTATTGCAAATATTACTTTAGTTTTTTAATTTTTTGGGATAAATTTTTTTTTTATTATTCTTCAGAGAATGTCCCTCTCATTCAGACTATGTAATTTATTCATGCACAATGTATCCAAACATTTCTGCGCGCCATAACTTTAACGACGGAGATTTATAAAATATCCTCGAAAATTCTAGGTCCTTGCTGCGAGTAATAACAGCTTGTAGCACCGTCTAGATATATATACTTTAAACACGGCGCGCAATATTTGTCGAGGCTGAAAAACACGGAAAATACTTCGCATTTCAAATCTTTCGCCGCGTGTAATGAAAAATCTCGTGCAACGCGGGTAAGAAGAAGAAGGAGGAGGAGGAAGATCGAGGAGGTAATAATTGTATCTTAATCGATGTGAAATTTTAGCGTCGAGCATCTGCTTCTTGTCGTCGTCATCGCGTTTAATCCCATTCGTAAGTTTCCACACCCGCGCGCTAATCTTTCAAAGAGTTTCAACCTCCCCCTCCTTAATCGGCACTTGGATAATAAGGACTCATCTCTTGGTCCCTCTTCCTCCTCTCTCTCACTCTTAGTTGCTCAAGATGTTATATAGCTCGAGAAGAGGGATGTTTAGTATCCGGTACGAAGATTTCAAGGCACAGTTTAGTAACTCCATGGTTAGTCCCTGAGAGCTCTCTCGAAATATAGCCCCTTTACTCTATATGCCTTAGCCTCGAGTCGCTCTGCCTTCATCTCTCTCTCTCCGGCTAGGCTCTTGTGTCTTGACGGTGGCCCCGTAGAAGAGCCCACTCGACTGGTTATATAGCTTACGGCGCATGCAAATATTGACCGCTTCTGAGACTTTTGTGTACACGTGTGCGAGCTGCTGCTGCTGCTGCTGCTGCTCTAAGCTTTTTTGCTGGCTTCGCGGATAATATATTATAATGGCAGTGCTGCTGCTGCTACTATGCTGATAACGATCGTTACTATGTAGCATCAGGTTTTTTTTTGCGTAGTATACAATGTACGCTCATAACTGCACGACGAAAAGATATTCTCACTTGATTATTACAAGATCCAAAGTTTGAAAATTTGCTATACTTCAAATATAGCCAAATGTATGTAATTTTTGGAAAGTGAATCAAAATATCTTACGAGAGATCTCAAGATTACTGCACAGCAATAAGGCTTTTATCGTGCAAATCACTATATAAAACGTCTTTTTCTTTTTTATTATGCGCTCCCGAGCAAGCTTCGTCGTTATATTATAGCCGCATGGACAAAGTTATAAGCGAGAGCCAGCAGAGCACGTGAAAATATTCTCGCGCGTGGAAAAAAACTCGGCGAAACAATTAAAAGCTGCGCAAAAAATCCCTACCCATCTATATATAGCAGTAGCGAAAAAATCAGAAGAAGTAGCTTGTGGAAAAAGTCTGTCTAAAACACGCTTTTACACTCGCGGGGGCGAACTGCTGCTGCTGCTGCTGCAAAGAGAGAGGCAACTCTCACAGTTTATCGAAACAGGCCGGCGCCGACGCGCCAAGCGAGATGCTTATTTTCTTTGGCAGCTTTCGCAGTGAGAGAGAGAGAGAAGAGAAGAGAAGGAAAAAAGTTGGCCTTTTTAAAATTTCACGAAACAGACACTACTGGCTGGCGCGTGCGAGAGAGAAGGTAATCGAAGCAGATAGTATAAGTCGGAATCTTTCTCCTAGCGCAGTCTCTCTAACGGTGCACAGCCAGTGGTCAGCGCCTTTTCTTTTTTCATACCCAAGTTGGGCAGCGGCAGCAGCAGCAGCACAGGCGTTTGCTGCTGCTGCTGCAAACGAGAGCTTGCGAGTATGAAAAGAACAAGTTCGACGCTAAAGTTTAAGTCTCGCGAGAGAAGCAACGAGGGTGAGAGAGGGAGAGAAGAAAAAAAAAGAAAGAGAAATAAAAACAGGTGCGAAGAGTTGTATCGGTCGAAGTTTTTGGGAAGAAGAGCTTACGGTGTTAAAGGTATAAGATTGTTTAAGGGAAGGAAGCGAGGGCAGAGAGAGAGAGAGAATAAGTTCTTGTACGATTATACTCGACGAAAAGCGCGCGAGCGCTATCGAGAGAGAGAGAGAGAGAGAGAGAGAGAGAGCAGCAGCTCGTGTTTTATGGAAATGCTTTTTTTCGCGAGACATTCGCACAGACACACGGACACGAGACAAGTATGGGAAGAAAGAGTGAGATGTTTAAACGCGTGAATCCTCGCACACGTCTTGCACGAGTTGCGACAGAAAGAAAGCGTCGAATGTATAAAGCTCGGCCATATAAAGAGAGAAGCTTGCATTGCGACTGTTTGAGATTCACTCGACGTGTTCCATTTGGTGCCGAGTCTCCAGCTCTTTTTGACCTCACCCTTGGCTATACATATAATACGAATCTCGTTCTCTTCCTCTTCTCTGTGTTTATACACTATCTATGCTCTATCGCGTCGCGCGTTCGAGCTTTATACAAACCAAAGACGCGGCATACCTCCGATCGCTGCAGATGAAGCGCTAGAAATTGAAAATCCGATTCGTACACGCGGTGTGATACGTATACTCCGATAATGGACGAGTTATTCTGGATTATCATGCGCTCACACAAAGACGTTTTTCCTTTTATTACAATAATATAATCCTAAAAATATTCTCATCGATCGAATTATACTCCGGGCGATCCTCGTAGATTCAATCACTCACCTCGTTCGACGGTGTGCGCACACATTAACTACTTATATATATCAAGTGACGCGTCTTAATTCGAGCTAAAAGCATCGGCAGCAGCAGCAGCAGCAGCAGCAGCAGAGTAACACGTACGTACGTATCAGGCTCAGCTGCTTGGGCGTATAAATACAGTCAATGGCTTAAAGGCAATTGTCTAAAGCCCGAGCATTGACATTATATAGACCACGAGAGCGCGTTCCTGTGGCTACTGCGTGTATATACGAGCTGGGTGGGGGGGGGGGGGGGGGGGGGGGGGGGGGGGGGGGGGGGGGGGGGGGGGGGGGGGGGGGGGGGGGGGGGGGGGGGGGGGGGGGGGGGGGG
>CACVKI010145991.1:2159-12432 GCA_902732785.1 Trichogramma evanescens | reverse complement strand
CCCCACACACACACACACACACACGTGCACGCATACACGCGAGAACAAGCTCTCTCTCTCTATTCGTACATATAGGATATAGCAGCCTCGCGCTGCGCATAATACTCACACGCGCGCAGATAGAAGCCGACTATATAATCAATTATCTCGCTCCGCTGTGCGCAAAGTACGAACTTAACTCGGAGCTGTAGCCTAGGTATATTATATATGTGTGTGTACTGCCGCTTCTACGTGGTATATCGAGAGACGTGCGTACGGCGCTTGAGCCGAAAATTATGTACATCGAAATAAGAGCCCCCCAAACAGTGCGAACGAAACGGCAAAGCAAAATCAATGACGATTTCATTTACCGCCGTTATATTTATACGGTATTTACATCGAGCGTACTTTAACGGCCGGGATTCGCACGCAGCATCGTATGCATTTTGAAAAAGATCGGCGCCCTTTACCTACTGCACCCTGGCCAGTGCATACATACACATGGTGTGCATGGTATATTGATTTTCTTCCTAAGTACAGGCAGTACGTATGTGTACATGTGTGTGTGTGTGTGTGTGTGTGTGTGTGTGTGTGTGTGTGTGTACGGCTCGATGAATCGAAAACCGCAGCTGCTTTATGTATGCTGCATGCGAGTATACGCACTGTACGTACGTACGTACGCGTGAGCTCGGGCGCAGGAATCGCTAATGACTAATGTATAATGACGCTTTAACGCGAGATCAAGTGAGCTCGCGCAGCACAGAGTAGCGTACTAGCGCACGCTTAACATTATCATCGTTGGGCTTGGCGGAGATCAAAGAGGCCGCCGTTCGTGCCCTGTGAAACGTGTGTGTGTGTGGGTGTGTGCGCTAGTGTGTGCATGCGGACCTTAGCTTTGCGAAACGATTTTTCACATCTCTCTCTCGCTCTATATATGGGCGGAATACTCATTCGATATTCTCATGAGTTAATTATAATTATGAGCCTTGCGCAAAAGCTCATAGTGCAGCAGCAGTAGCAGCAGCGGTAGAAGCTCTTTCTCACGGGCAAAAGAGCTCACGTTGGGTATAGAGAGGCGAGATGCGCGCCTCGGCGCACGGTAATTAAGCGCATGCTTTCTCAAGGTGAGTCTCTCTCTCTCTCTCTCTCTCTCACTCACTAGCTCTTTTGCTTTGAATTAAGGGAACGCTACTGCTGCTACTGGTGATGCTGTTGTTGCTACTGCTGCTGATGCTGCTGCTGTTGCTGCTACTACTGGCGCTATGCGCTCGTCATAATTGAATTTTCCTCGCGCTTTGAGAGCTAAATTATCACAGAGACAGATGTAGTATAGAGAGAGAGAGAGAGAGAGAGATGGTCTGCTCCGCAGCTAGCGCACCGAGATAGCGTACATCGTGCATTTACGCAAAGCATTTTCTTTTGAAATTGCTTGGCAGGCTGTAAGGCTTCTGCGAGCTCACACGTGTGTTTACACGCGTAAATGTATTCCAGTATCCCGACAGCGAGGTTGTGGTATTTTTTGTAACTGAGAGCAATTTTTGTTCAACGCACGCGCTGATATTCTCTTTCGGTAATATTTCGAAAATCGATTCATCGGACAGAGTGCAACGAATTTATATAGAACTCATCCGATATTATTTTAATAATGAATCGATGCTCGACGGGGCACACATATACGGCCGCTTTTATACGTATATAATATATTATATTGGTCGTGCTGAGGCAGAGAGAGGGAGAGAGAGAAGCGCACATTTGCCGTAAACGGTTTAAAGCTTGATGTATAAAATCATGAATTAATAATCCCGAGCAATTACATTTCCAAACCATGGCCGAGTCAATGGAAAATCAATACGAATGTCCGCGTTTAAAATGTAGTATAAAGTCGGGTAGTAAATTGATTTTTATCCGGTGGCGCTCAACCGTCGATCGAAGGGAGAGAAAGAGATAGAAAACTATCCGCTGCACGCCGCATGAAAAGCCTCGCGCGCCCCCGTGCGCTACCAAGGGACGAAGGGCTTTTATCATAAAGCGTCTCTCGAGCAATTTTCACAAAAATTGTTCAGGCAGTAGTGTATATAGGTAGCCCCTGGATCGCGCGCGCGCGACGTTCGCTTTGTCGTAAAATAGTTCGTAATTGCGAAATGCTGCTGCGACGCTGTTGGTAGTGGTGGTGGTGGTGTATATACTCCTGGGATAAGGCCGAGAATGGCCTTCGGGTCTTGATGGCTGACCTGATTTTTCTGTGGGACACCTTTCAGTGCTGTATTATATACCCAATGGGCGTCTGTGTGTGTGTGTACGTCCGAGTTCTCCGTAGCGTTGCAGCAGCACACTCAGGCCAATAAAACAGCCCGAGGCGTTCGGCAATTGCGTGTAGCCCTGCTGCTCTATTTCACCTCCTTCCCTGAATACTTTTTTTTCTCGCACGCTCGCTCGCTGGTATGTAGCTTTTCTCGTAGCCGCAGGTGACGAATTCGCAAGCTCTTCGTGTACGCGAGAGAAGATTCGTTCAATGGCGACAATGTCGAAGTACTACTACGTCGAGCGCGCATTGGTTTCCCAGAGACAGGGCAAGCGAAAGCGAGAGAAAGAGAGAATATAAGTGAAATGTATTGTGCCACTGCTGCAAAACACTGCGGGTATATACGCTTCTGCAGACCAAAAGGGATTACGAGGCTACAGTTGCTACGTTGTCGAGAGTTTAGACCAAAAAATGTCCATGTTTTTGTAATTTTTTACTTTTTTCGTTGTTGCTATACACGCAAAAGTTTTCGATGGATACGTACACGTGCATAACTTGTCATTTCCAATTGATTAACGGTATGTTGCATGCCCTCGCGCGCTCGACGTACCTGCAACGGTCGTCGCGACGTCACGCGTACTCGCTGCGCGTCGCTTTGGCTGCAGTTATTTTTATTCTCTCTCTCTCTTTCTACAGTGTATGCGTCCGCCGTACCGAATGAAATCCGCGCTTTCACATATATGTGTGTTTGACCTTTCAACGTTTTATTTTCGATCCAAATTGTCGGTATGAAAGAAACAAAGTTGCCGCACGTGAACATGTGTGTCTGTGCGCGCGTTCCCGTGAGCGGGCGCGAGCCGAGACGAGGGAAATTATTATTATTTTTCGCTCTTTTTCGCTCTCTTGCCTCTCATTTGTAATAAAGTTATATGTAGAAAAACTCGCAAGTGAATGAAATTCAATTTGTTGAGAGCTTTGTTATTTAATAAAGTCTTCCGTATATATGCTCAAAATTGAATGACCAGTTTTTGGCAAAAAAAATGTTTCTTGGGGATGTTCTTGGGGATGATCTATTTATTATAGGGATGGTGATCATACTCTGAGCATGATTCAAATTATTATATTTTTAGGTTGACTTTACTACTTGCAGATTTACAGATGAAGGTACTCGCCATCTAGCGGTGAAAGCTCAAAGTAGGAATATTGTATTTAAAATGCTTGAAAAGTAGTCTAAATTTTTCGAAACATTAAATTTTTCATTTTCAAGTCATTTAAAATGCGCTTGATATTTGTGACATTATTATAACAAAATAATCCAATTAATATAATCCACATCCAAAAACAAGCCTATTATAATAACAATGAATTAAAAAAAAAAAATTTACATTGTCATTATTTATTTATTGGGCCATTTATACTAACGTTGAACAATTCTACCAGGGAGTTTTTAATTGTTTCCAATTGTGACGAAAACACGTTACAATTGAAATCGCGCAAAGTAAATGCGAGGCGCGAGTCGTCGCATATCGGCAACATCGTTTTCTAATTTACAGGGGAGGTTCGCCCAAATTGCCAATGGGTCAGTGGGGTGGTACAGTTTGCTGCTTCCATCGAGACATATAGCGTACTTCGCTCTCGGAGTCGACACGCAGCTCCCCTGCTGTTTCGTACATTTATCGGGGAAAGAGCGGCGCGGCGAGAGGAGGAGCTGTTTGGAGGATCAGAGCCAACACATCTCGTGTCTCATTCGCGGCTGCACGTCTGCCTCGCTTTCTCTCTCTCTCTCTCCAGGGACTGTGTGTAGTGACCAAGCCCATCAAGGACTACACTTGACAATAGGAAAGTTCACTCATTGTGGGTATACACCGTTGGCTGTCGCTGTTGCTGCTGCTGCTGCTGCTGCTACTGCTGCTGTTGTCGCCTGCCTCTACGTCGGAAACTAAGCTCAAGTGCTTGAATGTGTGTGTGTGTGTGTGTGTGTGTCTCTCTCGTTGCATTGTGACCCCTCGGCGTACATATACACAATACCCCGAGCAGCACCAACTGATAATGTCAATAATCGCGTAATTTGATGGAAATGTTTATTAACTTTGAGTAATTATTGCTGCAAGCTGCAGTCCCGGGCGCCATTCAAAAAGGCATTAAATTAGCTGCCGATTCCATACGTGCGTTTAATCGTATATAACAATAAACGTCTCTTTGGGGGACGGGAAATTAACGCGCAACCTCGCCTTGTTTCCGAATTGAGCCGTATCAATCGCGTGGGGGGCGGCCGCAACAACCAGTACGGCTCGAGTCTAGGAATGTCTCGGATGCGCCTCATAAAGTTTTATTCGCATAATTCTTCCTCGGGCACCGGAAATCTCAGCTGGCTCGGGCGCGCGCGTTTATTTACTGGAAAATTAGCAGCGTACACGCGCGCCCGAGCAGATTAGAAGAAGCTGCTGCTGCTGCTCTTATATATACTTTGTCGGAGCTAAGATTCGCGCCCGTTCTTTATCTTTGCCTTGCTGCAGCTCTCGAAAAATATACGCCCGCCATTATCTCTCTTTCCTCTCTCTTTGCGCGCTCGGGACGATACTTTTTCTCTTCTTTAATGCCTAGATATAGCCCTACCGAGTTGGAGCTATAATATATATGCGAGTAGTATAGTGCAGCGCAAGTAGAAAAAGTCAAAGAGTCGGCGTAATTTGTAACGTTAAATGGGAGTGCATCGAGAGGGAGAGAGAGGGAGAGAGAGGCTGCAATGCAGCACTATGGCAGAGAGCTACATGGAGTGAGAAAATAAGGCTTCTACGGAGTAACACACACACACAGTGCAGTAGCGCACGTCGCGGATAAACTCATCCACATGAGTGGGCCATTTTAATAAAGTCTACTTACTTACAGACGCGCGTTTTTAGCCGGAGAGCGCACCAGCCAGCCAGCCATAGATCGACCGAGTGGATTTTCGTTGAAAATCGTGTATATAATATAATGCGGGCGTACGTACGTATATGCGCGGGATGAGACGTGTAAGTGCGCGTGTAAATGCGTGTCTGTGCGAGTGTGAGTGTAAGGCTGCGTTGCATTAAATGGATATTAATGAGATACGAGAGTACTTGTACGGGGTTTATTTGATATTCAGTGAAATTGTACGTCGGTGCGTACTTTGGCCCGTTCTTAATATGGTTTCATTAATCATGCGAAAGAGCTGCTGATGCTGCCGATGCTGCTGCTGTTGCTGTTGCGCTTCAGCCAGCAGAAAGTCAGCTGGGATATGGGATGAAAATTTGCAAAATAATTCCAGCATCGATTGCAGCCAATCAATGCACGCTGCGTACACTTATACGCACGATGTGTAATAAATTTGTTTGATTCGCGAACGACCTTTGTTGCGCGTATGTTTTCGTGTGTAGGTGTGCTTCGCACACACCAGCTTCGAATGTACGGAGATAGGCTCGAGCAGATAAAGACAATGGAGCAAAAAAGAGAGAAAAAATATAGTATCCACACGAACGCTGATGATGCACCCGACGCACTCACACACAGAAAAAAAAAATAATAATAAAAAGAAATAACGCACAGGCAAGCTGTTCCGATTCTTACCGATTTGACGTGTCACCTGGGGAAATCAGGCTAGAGTGCGAGAGCTCGGCGGCTGGCTGGCTGGCTAAATGAAAATAACCAGGCACAGACTGGCTGTGTGCGACGACGAAAAAAAAAGAAAAGCGAGAAAAGCATAACGTAGCGCACACGCATTCGAGCAAACGAGATTTCTAAAGCGCTTACAATGTTTCCCCCGTTATTGGTACGTACTACTGCCTTGCAGCGGCAGTGGTGTGCAGTGTGTAGTGTGAGTGTGTGTGTGCGCTTCACCGCATCGTTTTTCCATTTTCGCTCGTGCGCGCGTATTATTATGCTGCGTAATATCCACGAATGACGAGAAAAAGAAAAAAAGAAAGTAGGTAAAACGAGGGGGAGAATAATTTCGAGTAAGATAGCCCTAATTGATAAGCGAATTACCCGGGCGATTAAATGTTTACGATTTTTTCGGGGAAAAATATTTAGAGCTTTTATGACGTTTCACGAGCTTGGCTCGAAACTGCCACAGAGAGAGTGGATTTTTTTTTCTCTCTCTCTCTCTCTCTCTCTCTCTCGTTCTCTTCATCGCTGGCGCGTTCCACATGTCAAGTAACAACGATGGCGACTAAAAAAAAATCGAACGAAAATCACTCGAAACAATTTCCGCGAAAAATACGACAATACAGCAGCAGCGGCAGAGAGAGAGAGAGAGCTCGCATCGTTCGTCCATTGTGCGTCGTCGTTGTTGCCAGGCGCACACTTGGGCTATAAAACTCAACAACTCTGTACTCGGAAAATAAAGAATCAGAGCGCTCCAGCTCTAATGACTGTCGACAGTGGGCGGGCAGGAAGAGGATCGATGCAAAATAAAGCAACGCAAGATGCTATGACTGGCAAATATTTGCCCGAGTATGGCCCACGCCAAGCGCGTGCCCGTGGCTTTATTTCATTGATTTTCATTAAAATATTTAATTAACGCGTCCGCATAGTCACCCCCTTTAACCTTCGTATAGGCTTTATTATTATTATTACTATTATTATTATTATTATTATTATACATCGTACGGCGAGAATCTAACGATGATTCGAGAGTCAACAACGCTTAAAATCGCGGAACGCACACGCGCGCAGGAGGTCGGTTACGGCTATTACGTCCGAAATACGACTCTGCGTCGTTGACGTATAAATATATTTGTGTGTATACGTATCGAGAGGGAGAACCTTTTGAATATTTGTTCGTTATATATTCAAATGTCTTTCATAGGCGAGCGTGCATATACATGACGGAGGGATCCACGGTGCGGAGCGTCTATACACCGAAGTCAATAGACCAATTTTCTATTGGGTGGGTGCGCGTGTTTGCCTCCCTCGTCTAAAATCGCTCATTTACCAACGCTTCGGCATTACAAAACCTCCGATTGACCACCGATTGTTTGACGACTACGCGCGCGTGTCTAATCGCAGATTTCGTCGAATGCGATTAAATATCATAACTATTGTGGTAGAAATGCTCAACATTAATACAGGCCTAATACAAAAAAAAATGACTATTCGAACGGGTTTAAAATACATAACCATTAATTGACTTGTTTATGGCAATTTTTAGCTAGAATAATGTTACAAACGTAAATGGATTGAAAATGGTAATTTTCTGTTTCAAAAAATTAAGACCAGTTTTCAAACACTTGAACTACCTTTAATCTCAATCACTAGATGGCGAGTACCATAATCTATAAATATGCAAGTGGCAAAGTCAAAAGAAGAATATAAAAATACAACCGAACACTTATTCACCCTGATCCAATTATTCACGTGTTCGCCCTGTTCCGATTTATCTTCTATATGTTTATTACAATCTACTACAGTCAGCCAAGATTTTTTAAGATAAAAAAAAAGAACTTTAAAAATCTATCGACACACTTCTTAAAATCCCTCATTCGAATTTTTCATAAAAGACAACTTAGTTTCAAACTATTATTTTTCTGATTCCGTTGGATCCACCGAGTTACAAATTTTTTTTCAAAAGTGGATCATTCTATTTTACGTACTCGAAAGCAAAGAACTGCTGCTGCGGTTCATATTCTGTCTGGATTGTTCGAGAAAACGACTTGAATCGCTTGAGATGTTTCATAGATAACCGAGTGCGGCGCATAGATACGACCCCGCGATTAAATTGCCTTGAGACGCTGTGTTGCATCGAGACCGGAATTTGTTACCGTGCGCGAGGTTACACGTGCAGTAGTACGGCAAGAATGTAATTAATTTTCGTCTGCCATTGTATGACAGTTTCGTTCGGGAACTTCGATCCTAGCCATTAACTTGTCAAATAATAATTATTAAAAGCACGTTTTCAAACAGATTAAATATGCAAAGCTTCAGTCAGACGTGTTTCAATTTGTGCAAAACCCAGAGATAGAGATAATACGCTTGGCGGGTAATGCACAATTACATTAATGGTTAAAAATAGTTTGCGCGCGGCTCGCGGTATTTGCATCCTGCTGCCGCTGCTGCTCGCCTCCCGGCAACGAAAAAGAAACATCAACAACTAAGCAGAAAATTTCGCGCATTCAAACAATCCATTAAATGCGATATAAGCCAAAGCGAGCGCGCACGCACGTGAAGAGAAAATCTTTTTGCCAACATTTCGGTGTTTTTTTTTGTATTTATTTATTTTTCGTTCATTTCGTTTATTTTCGAGGCATGGTCAGAGCAGCGTGCTAACGCATAATCTCTCTCTCTCTCTCTCTAGCTCGAAAATACGACTCCTGTGTCCAGCAGCAGAAGCGGTAGCGGCGGCTTTGTGTCGTGTAATATGCGTGTAAGATAAAAGAAGCAGTTCGTACGTAGCAACGCAAAAATGTAAAAAAAAAACAACGATGACGACGACGACAACGACGCATCGCTTGATACACACTCGCGCGTAAAAAAACGTCACGCTGATGGTCAAGATCTCGCGCGCTCTGACTTTTCACCGCTCTTCCGGTATTTTTCGACCCCTCGCACAGTGCCGCATGGATTTACGCGTTCCCAAATTAAAATACGATTTCGTTTGATATGCGTAAAGCGTGTTCTGCCGTAGCGAGGCATTTTTTATTTTTTTTATTTTATTTGCATTATTTCAAGTATATCGGGCTTGATTTTCTTTCATTCGCGGGCACCGCACCAACGCCCAACGTGGTATGCATTTTCTGCACGCCACGAGCGTTTGTTTTTATTTTTCATATTTTCTCTAGTTATCGGTCGAGTGGCGATTACACATTTTTTGTTTGGCTTTCCCGTAGGTCGTCGTATCCCCACCCACGAATCGAACGAATTAAGTTAATACGAGTGCCGTAAAGCTTTTATTTTAAATAAGAAAAAAAAAGGAAGAAGAAATTTCTCCTGCTCTTCGCTCGACCGCCAAAGGTTCGTGCATACACATCGCCTCCCTTCCCTCGTTACTTCGTCTTAAGCATAAAGCTCGTAAAATCGTAAAAGAGAAATCCTCGAAGAATATACACCCTCCTTCTCGAGCTCGTCAAAGAGAGCTCCTAGGCAATATACTGAATAATTCTTGTATGTGTGCGCAGACGAGTGTGGGAGTATCTCCTCCTGATTTCCTCGGGATACAGAGGAAAGCGGTATACACTACTCCGACCGGCAGTGCATCAGGCAAATTGAAATCGACGAACCACGGCATAATTCGCTTTCGGCGTGTCCCTCTTTCTCCTTCCCTTTGGTTTTCTCTAATCAGCTGGATTGACAAGAGGAGCTAGCTAGGCGACTGGCAGCGAGCTGATACCCGCACGTCTTCGATCGTAAAAAAAAAGACACCGAGGGTAGCGAAAGAAAAAAAAGGACCCAGACGTGGATGGGTGAAACGTGTTACGTGCTATTTTTTCCCTTAATTTTATTCTTGGCGTCTTTTGCAAGGCTAAGCGTCGTAAAAAATTTGGAGGCACTTCGTAATTATGCTAATGAAATATCAAATATTGATGAAAATCAATAAAGCATGAAGGCGGCGCTTTATATATAAACGAGATTCACCCGAGATATTAGATTAGTCAGAAGCAAAGTTAATCAGGTATATAGTCCAAACTCAATAAGATATATGAAACTTTGAATACACACACGAGTACACACAGTAATAAGATTCTCAACTCAAACATCTTTATCTTTTTAATCGTGTTTACTCGAGCGTTTGAATTGTTTCCATTAATCACAGATAGACGAATTATGATATAATAATTATGTACAGGAAACGATCAATTCTTCAGGTACAGAGCAAAAAGTTAAGCTACAGAGGCTTATTCACACAGTACAAATTACGTAATATAATCGCAGAAGAAAAAGAGAATGAAAATGTTAGATGGTTAATTAAAGAAAGAACACTCACCATTATTACTACTTGGGTAATTAAGTTCCTTACCTGTAACAGAAAATCAAGAGGTTAAACAAATGCGTCAATTATATCTGTTATACTCGCATGCACAATAATCAAACGTACAG
>CACVKI010145990.1:27526-84347 GCA_902732785.1 Trichogramma evanescens | reverse complement strand
GAGAGAGAGAGAGAGAGAGAGAGAGAGAGAGAGAGAGAGAGAGAGAGAGAGAGAGACGATCCCTTATCACTCGGCGATCATAAACAACCGGGCATAAATTTCAACTTTCGCTTGGCTGGGCGCGCGCGCGAGAGAGCGAGCGAGCGAGCAAGCGAGCTAGCAGCATAACCTGACACTATACGGCTGAAGCAATTTATTACTTCAAAATGCCGAGCGAACGCGGCAGCTTACCTACTAGCTACCTCCACTAGCTAGCTATACTGATAAACTTCTGCAGCGCGTCGAATTCGCCGCTCGATGATAATAATTATGGTTTATATAGACTGAAGGGCGGCGGGGGGTGAGGCGAGGGTAGTGTCGGTGGCGGCGGTGGCGTCGTGGAAGGGGGAGAGAACGAGGGGTTAGAGGGTCAGTCGCGAGGAGGATGGGGTGCGCGATTCGTTTGATCGGCAAGATCTGCGAACTATATGGCACATGTAGTGGCGGGGTAGAGGGTGGGTATAGGTAGCTCGCAGCGCGTTATACAGTTGATGCTGTGCGTTGCGGTATTATCCGTGCGCGCGTGCATGCACCGCTGCATAATGATTTGCGCGCTTTTGCCAGTATATTCTCAATATCGTGCGTATGTGTATGCGATTCGCGTATGTTCTGTACCAATACATAGACGCCTGCAACATATTCCTCGCTTGAACCCCCACCTCTCTACGAGCCCTTCGCGAGACTCGGGCTTATATTTATAGATGTACATAGATTCGTTCGAACCGCGACGAGTTTGCATTCGATCCTGCTCTATAATCTTGATGTCTTGTATCGCACGCGCTCCTCGATATGCGCGCGTGTACTGATTGACATATTTACAGAGCTTTATCTGTGTTTGCTCATATTATATGCGCGAAAATTTCAAGAGAGATCGATTGTATTCATCGCTATGCAGCATGCAGTACAGTGCATTTTTAAAATTGCAGCTAGTACAGCCGTTATTAATTAAGTGCAAAGTTATTCTGACGCACGTATACAAAATTGAAATTTTTGACTTTGAACTTCTGACCGACATCTCGCGCTCATTTCTTCGATCGAGCGTTTTTCAACCATTGATCAATACTTTGTTTTATATCCTTTCCGGAGAAGAAGAAGAGTGCTTATTACGAATTCTTCAATTGGCACTGAAAACTCTACTTCTTTATTTTTGGGTAATCCGAGACGACGACGACGATAATTTTACATCAAACCAGCTTTTGCAAACTTTATGTGAAATGCGCTTCATCTTTTACAGAAAAAAGTTAATTTTATTTCGAGTTTCAATAATTGAATAGCAACCCTCTCGCGATTATGCTTTTACTTCGCTCGCTCGCCCTCGTTGTACACGACTCATTCTTCGTTAAATGAGCAACGATTAAATTATATAATCATTTCTATAGTTCACGCATAATGAAAAATGCCCCGGCATAAATTAAAAAAACCTTTTTTTTTCCCGCAACTTCGAGTCTTGAAAAGTATATTCGATTATGCGCGCGCGCGGACGCGGGGATTGAAGTATGAAAAATGTATGTGGCGCGTTAATTAAAGCTCGTTGTAATGGTTTTAATAAAAAGTGCTTTTCATCGGCTATTCAAAATAAAGAAAGTCACTTTGACGGGTGGAGGGAGGTCGGCTTATTATGACGACCATTCAAGATTCAGCACGAAACGAGAAAATTATTTTACGGGTGATGCGTTTATAATCCGCGCGGAGCAGGAGCAGGAGCGTTTTATTCGATAAAATTTTAGCGAAATATAATATACTGCGTGAGAGCTGATTTATTATTTATCGCCGTGATTACTTTACCCAAATAAACCATGAATCATATGAAATTATCACTCGGAAAGTAGGTCTCTCACCTGAAACAAAGAGAAAACAGCAATGTTGAATATTTTATCACAGGGTAGCATTGATAATATAATACGAGGGAAAGAGAAAGAGCTCGAGTCGAGTTGCAATAGCAGAACGACAATGAATTTACGAAATAAACGCGTAATAGACGTGGGGGTAGTAGTAGTAGTAGCGGGACGTACACGGGGGGCTGAGGATAGCGAGAAAAGCGGAAAACTAGCGAGTTTAATGTAGTAGTATAGTTGGATTATTTCATTCTCCGAGTGAGCGCGCGATGATCGTACCTATGTATCAACCTCGTGTATATATGTGTGTGTGTGTTCGTGTATGCATGTATTTTATATACGTAGGCAGCAGCCCAAAGTCACTAGCTAAATTGCAAGCTAGCTAGCTGCGCTTGAGTAATACAGCTGAAAAGTTTTAGCCCAAGACGATATAAACCGTACGCGCACGCGCGACTATATGAATGTAAATACATGTGGCGCGCGGGCGAGCGCGCACACCTGTGCATGTCTTCCGAGATAATAAATAATAATGTAAGATGTTACGGGCAGCATTACGCGGCGCCGTGTGTGCCACTCACATGCATACTCGCACACGCACACGAATACACGTACAATATACTGCACGCGCGTATTTTAACATTTTGCGCTAAGTTTACGATACGCTAGATCTGATATATTAGCATGAGCGCAAAATTTATCGTATCATTCTTTTGATTATATTTTTAGCCGCGAGTCGTACGCTCTATACTACCACCCGCTCGTTTGCGCGCTTTTCCAATTGCCAAATGATATTTTCGTTCTTGTACACCTGCTTCTACGGCTTGCGTTCGCTGATGGTGCGAGTTGCGGAGCGGTGATTCCAGTGTCGTTTGAAATAAATAATTTGACTGACTGTATCGATTACAGGCAAACAAGCGTTTTAATGCAACGGCAAAATCTATAAATAAAGAGAGAACCGAAGAAAATTGGACGCATTTTTAAACAACATTAATGTTGAACACTATGATCGATGAAGAAAATATTCAGTCAAATTTGTTTATTTTTGTAATAGCTCAAGTTACATACGTTAAGGTCGCTTATAAATATATAATGTTTCACGCGAGCATTTCTCTATTGGGATTTAAGATTATAGGTCCGACACCATCTACCGGCATATAAAGATTACCCTCAGTTTTATGAAAATGACGCATCATGCACCATAGTCACGACCTCCGCTCCTTTGCTCCCTATCTCAAATCTTAATGATTTTTCCTGTTTCGTCATTTAAACATATAATCGAGGAGAGGGTTCTCAAATGAGATCGACGGACAGAAAGTAATAAGCCAAGACCGTACTGGCAAAGAAACAACTGAAAAGAGCACGCGAGCAGGGTATCGCGTTGCACGCAGTTTTTCGGATGATATGATGTGTTTGTTAAAACACACATTTAATTACGAGCTCGTCCGTGCATTGTTGTCCACGTGGCTGATCGTTGTATATACGCGGCAGCAGCGCAACACACGCTCCCGCATGTATATTGCGGCATATATTTATGCGCGCGAGCGGACTAGAGAGAGTGGGAAAGAAAGATTGAGAGTCGAATGTGCGTGTAGCAGCGAGCAAAAGCGCGCGGTGCGTTTAATTCACATACGCGCGTACACACACACACACACACACAAGCGCATTTACGGCTAGCTCGCGTATAGGTATGCAACGGTAGGTAGCCTCGCACATACACAGCCAAGGGGGTAACGCCGCTTAAATTAAAGCCGGATGATAAAAGTTCATCCGTCCAGTCTGGCCTGACACTCGTTCCCTAATCCCCTCTTGCCTAAACTTTTTTTATTTTTACACGCACACACATACACACACTAGTGAAACATACTTTTTGTCCTTATTTACAACTCGCGTACTCTCTCTCGACTCGAACGAGCTGCTTTTTGTTACTCGCTTTTTAATAATTTTTGTCTGCCACAGCCGAGCGAGACTTGACACGCGCGTACACACACATACACATGCGTATATATTGTCTGACTTCCATTATGCCGCGCGTAATAATGTTTTGTTTCACACAGTGTGGTTCTCGCCGAAAAAATGTGCTCAAATTGCGCTCTTTATATTTACTAGCGGCAAATATACGCGTATTCCGCAATATACGTATGGCGCTCAGAAAAATTAAAGGTGGTTTCAATCGTTTTAAGAGTTTTTTATACCACGACTTTGCCTCGCGCGCGCGGGCGAGCAATCCTCAAACGCAATTCACTTCGTTATACCTTCCGCGTGGGCGCGAATGAGCACAAAAAAAATCAACATTAAGCCCGTAACGTATCAAAGCCGACCCGCGTTGGCTCATATTATAGCTCAGCTGCCGGCCCGGCTGCAAATGCCCGAAGTAGACGCGGCAACTCATGGTAAGTGAGCAGCAGCTTTTTAAAAGCTTTAATTAATGAGGGCAACATCAGCAGTAGCAAAAGCAGCAGCAGCAGCAGCTCGTACATGGTTTGCGGCTAAATACCTGTAGAGCGTGCGGGACGCAAGCGCGTGAAAAACGACTAAATCCGATACTTTGCAAGCCGACGACAATGAAACATTTCGCAAGCATAATGCATGTGCAAGTGCGTGCGTGTGTATGTGTGTGCGGGCGTATAGCTCACCCCGCCCCGAATTTACACATAGAAATTCGCCTGACACTTGTATTATGCAGACGAATTCCCAACGTTTTTTCATGGCTCTGATTTTCATTCGCTGCTGGGAATTTTATATTCGCCCGGGTTACATGCCATACGTGTATGCACGGAGATCGGCGGCTATCTCTGAAAAAGCTAATTTTTTTTCGCAGTTCTCTCGCTCGCTCTGGCCTGCCAGTATAACATCCCGACAGTAGAAGGGCGGGGGTGTGACGAGGACCCAGGGTAAACATTTAGCAAATGCGACTCATTAACGTTTGCGCGCCGAGTTTTTCTCGTCGACAAATATATTTTTGCACCGAGCGCGCGGGTATGTGTATAGTAGTACGCCGCACATACGCGAAAAACAAGTGCAAGAGCTGCGCACTGGCTGGCCAGTGGTCATTACGGATGCGTGCATACTCGTACAAAATAATTGAGCAGCGATGCTATGCCGATGGGGCTATGCAACGCACCCGTGCCTACTTTTCGCCCCCTTTTTTTCGTAAATTCATTCGCGCAAAATGAAACTCGCGCGCGTTTAAATTATGTATATAAACGTATAAATTAGGGACCCACGCGTAGAGAAAGAGTAAAGAGGGCGAGTGAGAGAGAGAGTAAAGGTGTATCTTAGCGCGGCGTGGAAGTTACATTACGATGTAACTTGCTCTTTGACGCTCTCGTTTTACGCGGCTGCTGCTGCTGCTGCAGCGGTGATGTATATTATTAAGTATAAATGAATATATATTCGTGCAGTGCTCGGTACTTGACGTTTCGCGACAAAGAGTAAATTTACGTTGCTCGGCTTTTGAAATTTCCACTTCAATTTTCTCGGGGATGCTCAAGAGCTTCGCGCGCTCGCTCGCTCGCAAGATAAAGAAAATTTTACGACGAACAAAGGCCCCTCTAGCCCCTCGCGTATAGCCTCGTGCTCACCACCTCCCCCTCACTATAACGAAAGATTTCGCGTGATGCGTCGCGTCGGCGTCGCATTTGCATAAAATCATCATCCGCGAATATAGCGCAAAAGGCACGTATATACCACTATATATACATAACATACCTCTAGCTCGGCAAAGCGTCGTCGTCGTCTCTCACGAGTGAGATAATAAAATGAAACTAAACAAATAATGCCGATGCTAAACATAAATTACGTTATGTGCCGGTGCTCGCAAGCGCGAGAAGAGAAGAGAGAGACAGAAGAAACGTATATCTAACATTATAAGCGCGTGAGCGCGAGAAAGAGCTGTGAGCGCGGGTTCCTCTCTCTGGGCACAAGAATGAGAAAGGGAGAGAGGGAGAGAGACGGCGGGAGACGACGCGCCGCACGCTTAGACGCGAGTGAGCGAGCGAGAAAGAGAGAATATTCTGATGGAAGTAAAAGTGTCATGCGGACGAAACTTGAGAGTATATAAAGGGCTGCCCTCTCCTCCTCCTCCTCTTCCTCCTCCTGCTTCTACCTACCTCCCTCCGCTCCCTACCCCGCCGTCACCTGGCCTTCCTCTCACTTCTCGCGCTCCTTTGCGGTTATATATCCGTGAGCAGCTCGAGCTCGCTATAGCGCTCGCGCGCGGGCGCTGATTTTAATTTACGACCCAGATTACAAACCGCTATTTTATTGAAGTTTATTACTTTTTCATCCCATTAGAAAGTTTCTGCCATTGCAAGCATCGCGCGCGCAGCTAGCATGGCTAGCGGCAGCTCTGTTTTATTCAAAAGTCCCTCTCTAGAATAATATAAGAATCATATACATTATACGATCTCGGTACGGTGATTAATTTACGATATTCAACTCTCGCGCTCGCTCGACTCGCTTTTTTTCTCTCCTTCTTTCCTTTTTCTCATTTTTCCATCTTATTTTTCCCAATTAACCGATTACCATATGCGTGTGTCGTGAGCGTTCCCCGAACATGCAAATATGCGTATAAATGTTTTTGTTTTGAAATGCCGAACAGATTAGAATAAAATTCTTATATGAAATAATCTCGTGGACAATCTGTCAGCGATCCGTCGAAAGAATTATTTTGAAAGGACGTTATACCTATCACCGATCGTTATACCAACTATGCATTTATTCTTTAAACATACGCGCGTAGATTTTATCATTACACGTGGTATAAAGCTAGCCGCGGAAAATGTCGATATTTATTGTATCGTCGTCATCGAGACTGTAATACGAAATCCTCGCTCGCGCATGGAAAGACAATAAAAATGCCAGTCAAAAGTTATCCGTCAATCCCATCGCACAAAGGATCGATTTTGCGTCCTCGAAGGTCAGAGTCCTTCGCGCGCAATTGCGCACACTGACACTATATATACGCACAGTATACGTGTATATATAATAGATATCAGCGCACCACGAGCAAAGTTAAAAGGCGCATTATACACTTGCTGCGATGCATGTGCTTCGTATGATAAGCAGCTGCCAGCCAGCTCGGAGAGCCTATACGCGCGTATATCGTACACACTACCTATACGACGTTTTACGACTGGAGGATCCCAAAAGACATTGATGGACAAGCCGAGTCTTTATATGGTAAGCTACTTCTTCTGCTGCACGCAGTTAAGCTCTGCACTGGCTGTTTACATATTTATGTTATGACTCTCGGAGACGCTGCAGCAGCATAGGCGGCGGTGGCTCAATGTGCGCACTCGACTTAATTGACGGAATTGCCATAAATTCGTGAATATATTCTTCGAGCGAGCACTGCGACCAAGACGACGACGACGACGACACAGTGCGTTTGCTGTATTTATATGCGCGAATCCGAATACTGCAGCGATCGGCCACGTTTGTATGCCGCGCGTGCACCCGCGTTTACAACAATGATCGTCGTGATCATCGTCCTGACGTATTGTTAAACGTAATACACCGAATAACCGAGGGCAGGTGAAGTTAATATTCATTCTTCGCCTTGTGTACCTATACGCAGTTTTACATCTCAAGCTCGAGCGCAGAACCGTATTGCTAATACTTATTATAACTCTGCTTTTTTAAGGAGCTCGTGAAAACATCATGTTTGGCTACATATATTTCAAGGATTCGAGAGCCGCAGCAGCAGCAGCCTAAAGCCGACTTATATTATGCCTCCTTCGGTATGATAATCGGGTTGATTCACAATCGATACTCATACACGAGAATGTATGTATGTGTGTGTGTGCGTACATACATTTTGATGTATTATTGAAAGCGTCCGCTGCAGTTTTTAACGAGACAACTAATTTACGAGTGCAGTCTGGAAGTAAAGCAAGACTTATCTGCATAAATATGGCTCGTTCTTGCCCGGGACGGCCGCGCACTATTGAACGATAAGATAAACGTTAAATACAACGTATACGTACGCCGCATATATACCGGGTATATACTTTTAATCCTCGTCATTTTTCTTATCGTCATTATTATGAATTATATGATGAACGCGTTGCCGGTCGATGATTTCATGTACACACATACACACACGTCAAGCTGTATTTGCGGGGCTATTTATAATACACGATCGAATCACTGAATTATATTGGTGAAATTTGTTTGATTTTAAAAGTGTATAGCCGCAAATGACCCTCGATGAAGGCTTTGAAAGAACATCTATTGATAAGTGGAACGTGTGGGCAATATACTTATTCGAAAAGTTTGCGCAGATTAAATATTAGCTAAATTGACAATGTTCCACTTCATACACGAATGTCTCGATTCTTAGAAATCATTTTTTTTTCGAGCTTATAAAGTAAAAAAATGTTTGCACCCTGTATAAGTAACGATTGAATAATAAAAACGTAATATATCTTGTAAAAGTGTATCCCATCGTCGCTTAATTAAAAATTATCATTACGATTGTTAGTTCTAATGGCACTAAAGTTAAACTTTATAAGGATCGTTCCAAAGTACAGCCATTTATTTATACATATACATATGTTATTATATGTTGGTAGAGAACGAATGAATAAATATATATCGGTGATTCTTACATGGCACAAACATGAATCAACGGTATAATGACGACATTGCAGCACACACAGGTATAGGCGGTGGTACGACGCACACAAAACGATATAGCCGCGCACATTGCACTGCGCTGCAGCAGCATTAAAGATCGAATTTGAAATTGAAATCGACGCGAGTTACGGCTGTATCGATCCCCGCCTGCATGACGGCAGGTATAGATCGGCAGGATTTTTCTTTTCCTTTTGCTTTTGTTTCTACGCTATGTATACTGACTCTGAGCTGCTGCTATTGCTGTTGCGGCCGGCACGCCGTCGTCGCTGTGCAAGATGAACGTTTTTTATATACGTCCTTCTAATTATACGCTGCTTCTTTTGTATGAGTGTGCGTTACACGAAGAATTTTTGCCTTGACGATTATTCCTTCGAAAAAAAATGAAAAACAAACTATATCCATCAATCTTTCGTCAGTTGGGCTCGCTCATAGCTATTAATTCTTTGGTAAAATTCCACTGCATACCTAGCATCCTTATCGTCTAGGTGCTACAATATTCAATCTAAAAATGTTGCTAAAGCTTCGGTTAGGTGACTTATTCGCCAAGAGTCTCTCGATTACCCTCGCTGCTCAGATTGAATATGACGAACAAGCGCGTGGAATATATAAAAAGATGAAAACGAAGCAGCCTCGCTCGCTCGCAGAGCATCATTTGTCTAGTCCGCGTAACTAATGCTGTATACTCGCAGGAAAAGCTCTTAGTCTCTCTCGCGAGCGAGCGCGCGCGCTCATCATCCGGACGTACATACATCTGTGCGCGCGAGCCAGGCCGCAAGTATATGTGCTGCTGCTTCTGCTCTTGGCAAGGACGAAAAGTTGGAGCACGAAGCCCCAAGGTTTATTTCCAGAAAGAGAGAGAGAGAGAGAGGGCTAGCGCAAGGGATAATCCAAACAAATGTACTCGTGTATGTTGTGTATACGCGTGTGCTCGTGTGCGGCCCCAGCGAGTAAATAACATGCAAATTCCGTAATGCTGCTTGACCGATGTCTGCGCGTTACTCGCGAGTCAGCCTGTGTGACCTCCCCCCGCGCTCTCTCTCTCTCTCTCTCTCTTTGGCTACTTTTATGCGTACGCGTCCACGAAACTGCTGCTCTGTCTTTTTTATATGATTCGCAGCTGAGAGATGAGTCTCTCTCGAGTCATGTCAAAATAAATTATGTGAGTCTTGACGCAAAAATCGTTTTTCGCGAGTATATAGCAAGGAAGAGGCCAAAATCTGCTAATTAATGAGAACTCGAGGGCATATGCATAAATAAATAATATCGGCGTAAGGAAAAACGCCTCAAAGTGAAAATTAACTTTAAAATAAACGTTTCAACGCGAGCAAGGTGCGGGCGCGATAGAACATCTATATATAAACGAGCGGTATTACGAGCGAGGCAGATGGTACATATGCAAGCTCGTAACTGCAATAATGATGCCACCGTCGTCGTCGTCGCGTTTTGGACGTGCAAAGTACGTGGGTGCGTGCGTGCGTGCGTGCGTGCGTGCGAGCTGCAAAGCGAGTGGGAGGCGAAAATAATGCGAAACGCGCCTCATAATGATCATTAATTGAACGATTGGCCGCGCGCAGAGCAGCTCGCGCGCTTTATTTAATTACACGCGCCCTGGCCTGCGAGAGAGCTGCAACGATAATATAACGGCATTTCACGATTCAGTTAATTCACTAAATGCAGCAGCAGCGAGCTGCACAGCCACCAACCAGCGCCGACGACTGTGTCGTTGCAACAGCGGTTAAATGTCGATTATCTAACAGCAGAACGAGAGAGAGTTGCCAGGGAATAAGAAAATATATTGCGCGCGGGTGCGATCGCGTGGCCTTTGTTACAATTTGCAGTTAAATAAACTCTCGTATCGCGTGACTCAATAACATCCAGCGCGCAGAGAGAGAGAGAGAGAGCGCGTAAATGTGCAGCATAATATATAAACTCGTTTTTAAATTCATTTGCTCTCGCGCTTCTCTATTTTTGTTCGATAATAATGATTATCGGCCTCATTACCCCCCTGTGTATAAATTATTACGCGCGCGTGGCGAAGCTCGGCAGCAGCAAGCCCGCGCCGTGCTGTGTGCGAATCCCCCGATGCATATCGGTGTTTATTGGTTTGCCGCGTCGCGCCTCTTGTACACACACATACACACGTATACACGTTTGATTTACAAGAATCTCATTTGCAGCGCTCGCCATAATTAGCCAATTGAATATGGCTCGTTCGGAAAATCCAACGTATGCATAGCAGCGGCGATGCGATGCGGAGCGCGCGCGATAGCACCTGTGGAGTTTACATTATACGCGCCGCTGCTGATGCTGCTGCTTTCGCACGTTATTATGCGCGCGGCCGAGCTTTAGCTTAATTGTTTCGTCGTTTAACATCCAAAGCGCGACAATGAAGTCCAATTACACACATCCTCGCGCGATTTTTACCTTTTCTTTCTTGTCTCCCGCGAAAGCGATTTCGCACTTCCGATGTAACACGTGTTCTCCACTTTTGTCCATACACGAGTATAAACGAAGACTATGCTGTACTTGGGTTTTTCAGAAAGTAGGCCTTGTTTATCCTCGCGCAAGTGCGATAAGATAGCGATATATAGGAGCCGCGCACAGAGACAGAGCAGTCCCTTTTGGCCACTATTAAGGTAAACACTAATGTGCGAATATCAGTATAAATGCTCGATACATACAACTGTCATGCCGATTACATGAAAGGCATCGTCAATGCGTTGTATTTCAGTTAAGCGAGTTTAATATCTTGGGCGTATACGCAAATAATATACTTATACTCGGAGTTTGGGCGGTTGCCTGTATTGCATGCGCTATTATCAAAGCGCAACGTGTATTTATAACATGCGGAGAAGCTTGAGCAATAATTCGTTATAATCCCGCGACGCGCGCGGGATATCGTAATACCAGGAAGTAGATACCGTAGCTCTTTGTTTTATACAAATTTACATTATTCACGTGTTATTTGCATGAAACAATTTATACAGCTAATCAATTTTTTGCCGGGTTTCAGAATATCTGCTGTGTAGAAACAAATAACCAATGTCATTCACGTTATAGTTTCGAACTATTGTGCTCGTAATTTAGAGAAAGTGTGAATAATTATCAATGACAGTTGCAAATAGATGGTTACAGGCGGAATCTTTAGATACCCTCACGGTACCTTAGAAATCGTATGGTTTGAGTTATATTATCTAGTGGTGGGAACTTAAAGTGGTGTTAACATAAATTGTCATTTTCAGATCTTTAATATACGCTTAATGTTTTTAACATAATTGTAACAGAAAAATACGTACAAGAAAAAACATGCCGATTAATTTATTATTAGCTAGACATACTTTAATAATTAGGCCATTGGATGAGCATTTTTACCATGGATCGAAAAGCGCATAATGCGTACACGGCAAGTATTCAAGCGGCGTGCATTTATAAGCCATCCGGCTATGCGCGTATTTACGAAATAAACATGAATTCTAAAATAATATCGCGAAACGCCGGATTTGAAACGTGCACTGCACGCATTCAAAAATCATGAAAATCATCAAAAACATCAACATATATTTAAAGCGCGCGGGCGGGAGCAGACGCGCCGCACCCGGCGCCGATATAACTTTATAGCGCGCGGCACGAGCGAATCGCGAGAGATCAAAGGTGGATGCCCAGCGACATTATGTGCCGCCGAAATAGGCACTAGAGCTCTTTAACATCAGAGAAGGCAGAGAGAGAGAGAGAGAGAGAGAGAGAAACAGAGTATAAAATATCACACGATGCACATATCATCACGAATATTATGTTGTTGCGCGCGTGCAGCTACATTATCCCAAGAGAGAGGATGGGAAGGAGGGAGGGAGGGGAAAAGAGCCGCGACGAAACATTGACGACTTTCTCGACATCGCAAAAACGTTGTTTCTAACATAAAGTAAATTGGTAGGGGGGAATCAAGCGGCAGCGCGAGCAAGATATAGATCTAAAACGGCACGAGAGTAATCCTTACAAACGTTGATTCATTAGTCACGCGCGTCGCATGTGTCCGTCCGTCTACGTAGATATATATAACGTAAGGTACACGACTAGGCAAGGTCTGTGTGTCTGCGTTGGGTCAACAGTTCGTCGAGAGCAAGTAAGCATAGTGAAAAGAAGCCTACCTAGGGAGAGCTTCAAGAGAGACAGAGAGAGAGAGAGAGAACCGCATCATCGAGAAGGGGTGCGAGGAGGTCATGTGCGCGCTTCGTCCCTCTCGCACTGTGCAGTTTTACCCTCCAACGCAGCAGCACAAGCAGCAGCAAGCCATTGGCCTCTCTCTCTTTCTCTCTGTCTTCCTTCCTCTTCCTTCCTTCTGTCTCTTAGCTTTATCCTTGCCCGTTGTCGTATGTATATACGTATACCGAAGCTGCGCTGACCGTCCACTCCCTCCCCAACCCACCACCCGCTACAGTCGAGTTTCCTCGCAAGCTAGATCGATTGTTATGCATAGCCTGTATTTGCTCGTCCAGCAGCAGCACTGGAAGCAGCAGTTCGTCCTCGTCGCATAGTCTCACCAATAGCACGTACCTGTAAGCTTTCTCTGTCTTTCTCTCGCCCCCTCGCTAGCTCGCTCCAGCTCCGCACATCGCCTTATTCAAATACATATATTGCTGCGGAGCAAGCAAAACGTTATATATATTATATACGCTGGCGCGCGTCTAAAGACGCCCAATGCCAAGAGAGCAATTCCACGGCTCCTTCGCTCCGCAGCTGCCTCATTCCGTGCCGCTCGGCGCGGAAGTGAATTAAGGAGACTATTTGAACCTTATGTATCCGTAAGTACGAGACTTCATTTTCCTGTCTATCTCTCTATCTGGCCACGCTTATGCGCCATACGCAGATGAGATGACCGATCAAAGTGTATATATACGTTTCGACTCGCGTAGTATACGTCACAACCCTTGTGTCCAGAAAGCAGCTTGCAGCATCCCCGCGCGACCCAACTTATAGACGGAGAGGATTTTTCTTTTTAGTTGTTGTCCGATGCCGAGACGCGACGATCCCCCTGATGCCAGCTGGTATAGTATGTATAATACATTGTTCGGACAGAAGAATACATATCCCTGAGGCTGTTTGCGCGTGCGGCTATTTGCTACTCCTTATTTTGCTTTGCCGCACGATTCGTATGTAAGCTTCTATGTAAGGCGTCTGTATGGGACTTCAAACGTTGAACTCTCGATATGCCTGACATTTTCTTATGTACAAATAGCATAAATTTTTGCTCGATTGCCTAACACCTACACGCTAAATTGATTTTTACGCAAATTTTTCCAAGTAGAAATCGTTAACATTAATAATGATTTTCATTTTGAATATTAGTTGATGTCTTAGGCGATTTTTGAGTTACAATTATATATTAAAAATATTAAGCACATTTTTAATGACCCTTAAAATGAACAAATTTTTATTTTCTCATATTAAATTAGGATTTTTTTAAACTACTTTCTATACAGTATATCGGTAAGTCTGCAAGTGCCAAAGTAAAAATAAATGTATGAGCCAAGATACAGTTTTCAAAACGGTTACGTTCCTACATCCAGTGTTTATTGTATTGGGATTACAATTCAATCTAAGAATTGCAAGCCCAAATCACGTATGTGCATATAAATCGTTAAATATATATCAGTGTTATACATACGAACCCGCGAACAATGTTCATATTTAACGCGCGCTTAAGCAAGAGAGAAAGCTCTCGAAAAACTCACGCAAAGGTTATTTTTTCTCCTCCCCATTTCCTTTCTCACGCGTCCCGCCTCTTGCTAATATTTACCTGCTTTTCAATACATACAAAACAGCTGTGGACAGAGAAACTAATAAATTTGGCCGATTTTTTTCGGCTCTCGATAAAATTTCTTTTAGCAGCACCAGAGATAGTTAGGTGGAAAGTATATATTATATGCACAAAAGCACCATTCGAAAATTCGGGAACGACTTTCACGTATACACATACGCGCTTTGGTCGACACCGCCGTATTTAGATTTATATAAATATACATACATACCCACACACATACGCGGTATATGTATAATAAAATGAAAAAAAAGCGAATGGAAGTTAATCAGTCAACCAATGCTGATTCGTCCCGCCTCTCACTCACTCTCTCTCGCGCGCGCGCTTCCCTTCCAATCTGTCCTCCTCCCCCTCCTCCAGTGCACGCTTAGTTTAGCGAGTACCGCCTCTTGGCTCTCTATCTCTCTCTCGCACGGATTCTATTAAATCACGCGCGCGCGCGGAAATCTGCATAAAAAATGCAAATTAACGACCAGTAATTACGCGGCAACATTGGCAAATTGTCTTTGCCCTGCGCGCGGCCCTTTTTTTTGGTCAACTCTCCTCGCGGCGGTGCACACGGCTCATTTTTGTTTCAAAACTTTCTTCTTTACATTTTTATACCCAATATATAAATTGTAATGATATAAGCTCGCGAGCGTATCATCCCCGGTCTCCTTTGTGTGTGCTGCTCTGTGCACCCTCGGCATAACCGTCGACGCGACGCCGCCACCGCCACCGAAACGATGACGATAATAATGATAATAATAAAATGAAAACAGGGAGCATACAGAAAAAATTTAATTATTAATGATCCCTGCTGCGCCGCTGCCACTGCTTTTTCCTGCAGCAGCCGAAAGAGATGCACTCGCGTATTTTTTCAAGCGAACAATGACCAGATAGAGTTTGTATGTTTGCGAACGGGCGGCAGCAGGCAGGCAGGCAGGCTCCATCGGAAATTATTCCTGCGCGTCGAGCTTTTTATCTCTCTGGCCTCATTGGATGGGTCCGGGACAGGTATTCGCGCGCTGCAGCGCGCGGGGAAAATGCTGATTTTTAATTGAAATTTCTTTGTCGAAAAATCGTGTCGTGGCACAGAGGGAGAGAGGGGAGGGTGGGAGACAGAGGGAACGAGAGAGATAGATGCTGCAGCAGCAGCAATCAGTGTTGGTAACGTTTAACGAGTGCGCATCCATAATTTATGGTACAAGCGGCCAGGCCGCTGCTGCCTATACTACACTATAGGATCGATCGATGCTCCGCGTGCAGCAGCAGCAGCAGAGCAGGCCAATTGTTTTGCCGAAAAATAAACGGCCCAGACCGGATCTGACTTCTTGTTTCGGCCAAAATCGAAGGAGGATAGGCACGCTTATTACTATGTATGGATAAAGGCTGTTCCTCTTTAACGCGTGCATTATACATGCGTCCAAAGGTCGTTTTAGCGTCAGCAGCAGCAGCAGTTACGCGATTAAACGCACTTTATACGTGTGTGTGAGCGAGTGCAGCGTTGTATACGTGTTGGATATACGGTGGAATTCATTGAAGGTAGGGGTATCGAAGAGAGGAGAAATTGAGACCTGCTACACGCTGCTATATGAGTATGTATATATATGCGGCACATGCCCATAGTAGCTAAATGTTTATTCTTGAGCGTGGCACCAGCAGTTGTAGTAGATTCAGATACAAACATAGTCGTCGGGGCGCCGTAGCATGCGTATGTACACACACGCACACACACACATGCAGAGCAGCAGAGAGAAGAGCTAGGTGCAGCTCTAGCGCGGCGGAGGGTACACGTAGTTATATGGAGCAGAACACAGGGCCAGGGCATGAGGCAGCAGCAGCAGCAGCAGCAGCACTGTAGCGAGAGCGGGCAAGCACAAATGCAAATTGAGATTAGCCCGCTTGCTGTTAACCTGAATTATTCGAGTCTCAATGATGGCTTAGGCGCCACTACCACCTCTGCTACTGCTGCTGCTAGCGTAGCACTAGCAGCTAGCTCTGCTCTCCTCTCCTCTCTCCTCTGCTGCCACTGCACCTATATACCTCGAGCTCTGGGCTCGTCCAACACTGATCTAAGGGATTAAACCATGAATATTGCGATGCTCTAATGAAGGGGTGGCAGTGAGGAGGCAGCAGCTAGCAGCTAGCACAGGAGAAGAAGCGGGGGGATGAGGGGGGGAGAGAGAGGGCAGCAGTACCGGGGCGAGACTACTGGACGATTCGGAATTATAGGTGCCACTCATCAGGATTTTCCTTTGCTTTACGGTGTGTGTAGCCGTAGCAGCAAATATAAGAGCTCTCTCTCTCTCTCTCTGCGCATTGCTAGGCTAATCCATACATTCTTCAGCTCAAATATATACGGCATATATGTGTGAGCTGCTACTATAACATGTACAATAGCAGCAGTAGCAGCATCATCCGCACACGTATAGTAGCAAGTCGGAGCTGCCCTATTATATCATAGAATCAATCGACGCGACTGCAAGCATCGAAGAATACCGCGCGCGCATGTATACTTAGTGCGACGCGCGCAAGCCAGCTATAGCTTCTATCGTCGCACACACACAGTAGGCTAGCTACCTAGCAAGCTAGTTTCCCATTAATTTTGAACTCTCGAGCTTACGTCAAAATTACGGCTTCGGAGCTATAGCTAGCTAGCTAGATGCTACTGTAACTACGAAAATTATGCGACGAGGATTGGAGTTTAATGACGAAAACTTGTTCGTCTTCTTTGCGGACTCCCACTATTATGCTTCGACCACTATACGACGTCGTCCACGCAAGGTCACGAGCTTTTCATATAATTATTCTTCTTTGGCCCCTCTGTGTATAGAATCATTGGCATATTTATGACCTCGTTTCGCGTATCCTTAAGTATCGTAAGTACGTCGCGCTGCTGCGGCTGCTATAATACGTGCCGCGTGTCCGGGACGCCCGCACGCGCGAAAAATATTCTTCTTATACCCGAGCTTTAATTAAACCTCTTTCTGTGTGCGTGTGTGCACGGTTAATGTACCGCTACATCATAAGCCGAGCCTATCACCGGCGATCGTGCGCGATGGCATATTGCAAGCGAGAGTCAACCACAAATCAATGTTACCTTTTCTCAGCTCCGCGACGACGACGACGACGACGACGACGACGAGCTTTATAATATGCTTTTTTTACCTCCGCGAGGCTCGATCGGTTTCATATATATGCTAATATGCGCTTGGCGCGCGGACTCGTTCGGCGCGCCGCGATATGTGTGTGTAATGTTGTTACTTGACGAAAATAATTATTTTAGCGGAGAAACTTGACGTGATAATGACTCGGTGGCGATCATGCCACGAGCTATACGCGCGTTCATTACACGATACGCATACACACACATGAGCACGTGTGTCGTGCATAATGCGTGTGTGTGTGTCCTTTGCACACGCGGGTGCGAGAGATTATATTTATATACTGCATTAATAATTTTTTGCAATCGGTGTGAATGTACGTGCACTTACGAGGATAATTAGGTCATCTGCGGCTCCGATGTATACGTGTATATGCGCGAGCGCATCAAGTGTCGTTTCATAAATCACACACTTACCTGAAAGCAGAAAAGAGAGAAAAATCGAGTTAATAATAGCGTATAATAAGTATGTATATAGATCGAAATGTATAATATATAATATCGTATCCCGCGATCAATGGATCAGCGTGTAATGTGCTATGAAAAAAAAAACAGTCTCCGGCTCGGCGCGTGTTACGCACGTGTAGAGAAAAAAAATAAGGAAAGGAGTAGACTATTTTTCGACGACGGTATAACGCGGTACTTATATAGGATATGGCGTGAACATAAGTTCTCCTGCGAGTAGTAGTACTTTTCTCTCGATCTCTTTCTAGGGTGCAATGTATATTGCGTAATATAATGCTTGCAGCCGATATAATATACAGACGCGGCGAGGTATATACACTGTGTGTGCGTGTATCGAAAGTATACGAAGAGCCGGGCGCGAGCGAGCGAACAAAGTCGTGGCAAAAGAGGGTGCGAAAGAGTAGGGACCGATAAATAGGCTATACACACATACGCGAACTCCGTTGCCTATATGTATGGAATGCCTGTATAGGTATACGCATGTATAAGTATATACAAGAGTAGAAGAGACAGAGAAAGAGACCGAGAGAGCAATGCTGAGGATGTTTTTCTACCACCAGTTGCTTCCCTCCTCCTCGCGCGGCTCTCGCACTTCAGCTAGCAGTATATATATACCTCAACCAACACTATGCGTTATATAGCTATATACGTACATAGAAAACTCAGCGAGGGAGAGAATTGCGCTGGTAAAAGTTTTCTCTCTCGCTCCTATCCTCTCTTTCTATCCCGAAACTCGGCTCACGGAGCACGCGGCAGTCTTGTAGTCGCTGCTCTGCAAGCACATAATATATCTGTATATAACGCACAAGATAGACTTACTCTCACTCTCTTTTAACTCTCTTCTTCCTTTTTATGCGCGCTATATATACGTATATAGTTATACACCACCTTCGCGTCTTAGAGAGTATTGCGCGTTTAATTTTACGCCCGTGCTCGTACTAGTACGCGCCGTATAGTAGCCTATATAATCGAGCACGAAAAAGAGATTCTCTTTTATGTACATTTTCTCGCGTTCGCGCGGGACCCGATCGCTGCTGCTGCTGCTGCTGCTACTATACTCCAGGCAGCTTTTGTGCTCGTAGGGGCGGGTGTATGTGTGTGGGTTTCGCACCACAGAGCTTTTCTTTCTTTTCAGCTCCACCCCGCAGTTTTCATTGCTGCTGTCTTTGCTTCTTATATTCCGAGAGTGGTAAATGTTTTATTCCTATTAAGACTTTTATTGTAATAGGGAATTGCTTAATTATCTCGAGGAATTTTCAATGCTATATTTAAACGGTATAAACTGAGTTCATTTATGATTTTGCTATCGCTAAACGTATCGAGGCAATGGCATATTATTCGTGTCATTTAAAATTAACGGATGCAGCTTATTTTAATATATACAATGGTGGTCTTTTACAAGGCCAGATTGTACTTTATTAAAAGTTTATCAATTGCGTAAATACTTTAATATACATTTTGTGACGATTGCACGAAAAATTAATATAACCGCAAGTAAATCTGCAAGTGACGAAGTGAGAATAATTATACAAGTAAAAGCAAGATCAAATAATGAAATTATCTTCGATTATAATATTTGTACGCTTTTGGACAAAAGACGCGATGGAAAAGAGTCGAACGCTATAGTACCGCCTTGTGTCGAGGCGAGCCAAGGGAATCATTAATTGAAGCTCGTCGCTCTTTCAAGCCGAGATCTCACGCAGCTAGGCTTTTAAATGTTTCAAGGTTGCACAATTTAAAGCTTTTGCTCGCTCGCTTGCTCGCTCGCTTACACTCACACAAACATATAAGAGAGAAGGCATACACGCCCGCACAAGCTGCGCTCTGCGCTCTATTTAAAATGTGCCCGCGCTACTGACATAGAGCAGCCGATGCTTAATATATGTTGATGAGTACTATAGTTAATGTGGCTTTGAAAGTTGCGTCAGTTTTTTTTTGTGCTATTTAACTGGGCAGCTCTTTGTAGCGTATGCACGTCGCGAGATTAGTTAACATTAATTCAGTATCTCTTTCAGTTTATCGGAGATTGAATTTACCCGGTAAAAATAAATTTAAAAAAAAAGGGAAAAAAGCAGAAAGTGTGATATTGAAAGCACACACCCACAGACACAGAGTGCAAGAACTAATTAGTAGCCTGTTTATTATGAAGTTTGTCTCTCGCGCACTGGCCTTGCTGCTGCTGGCTGGTAGAAAGAACCGCTGTATTACAGCTATATTCGCGCCGGCAACCTCCACGCTCATATAATATTACGCACGCCAAACGAATGGTATTAGCATTAAGCGACATTTTTATCCTTTTTTTTCAAGCTCATAATGAGTTTTATGAAAGCACATTCACGATGCCCAAGGATATATTATACACGTATAACACGCACATGCGTTTATGATAAACACGAGCGCGCGATATGCATAAAGTTTTCGGCTCACGTGCTCAACCTATATTATATGTGTATAAACGTGTATAAATATAATCAGCCGAGAATCAATTAAGAACGCGAGCGCGCGCAACACATTTGACCCAATAAATCTGCTCATCCTGATTCGAATATCATATGAATTCTGTGGACGTACGTTATCGATATCGATGATATTTTTAATGTATTTCGATGTCGAATCGAGGTTAGCAAATTTATATCTCGAATTTTCAAGTAAGTCGAGAGCGATAACAATAACATCGAGATGAGTCGCATAATGAGCTATACACACACCGAACAAAGACGATACGGAATAGATATTGAAAGACACACAAAGCTGCTGTGGACAGAGAGGGCGAGGGTGAGGGTGAGAGAGAGCAAGATAGGGATAGAGAGAGAGAGGACTGTATGCTTATTTTGCACGCAGGCGCTGCTGCTGCTGCTGCTGCTCCTACTAACGAAGGTGATTCGTCCGGCGCAGAGAAGTGGGATGAGGTAACATCGGTCGCTACTAGAGAGTGTCCGCAGTTCGGTATAGCGAGAGAGGGAGAGAGCGAGAGGGTCGTTTATTGATCTCTCAAGTCTGAGGTCGCACTACGTACGAGAGCTGCTGCTGCTCTAGCCGTAGCAGTATATAGTTAGAGTGAAAGAGAGAGAGAGAGAAATAGAAGCAGCGCGGCTAACGGCGGCGACCCTTCTGCGACGACTACGACGACGACGACGACGTCACCCGAAGCGCCGTACACGACTGCCTACCTTCGGACACACAAGGGTTACTTGCGTTGGCTACTCACTCCTCACTCTCTCTCTCTCTCTTTCTCTTGCTCGCCGCTATCTTCTCCTCCTTACTCCCCGACTACTAAGGATAAAGGGAGACGACGACGACGGGTCTGTGTTAGAAACTCTCTCTCTCTCTCTCTCCCGCTGACTCACCCGACAACGAGATTAAAGTCTCGAGTCTTGACTATCATTAGAATATACAATTACCATTGAAACATTGTACTCTGCACCGATGGGGTTAAAAAATCAAAATTTTTTGTGCGAGTCGAGTCAAGAAATTCGGGCATAAATCTATAACGTAGCAGCTACAGCTCACACTGGCCAAAGTCGTTAAATCTTTAAGCAGGATACAGCACACACGAGCTGGTCAGCAGCAGCAGCAGCCTCAGGATCGTAGGACTCGCTGCTGCACGATGTGCTGCGAAGGGAGGTCTGCGAATCGAGTACTGTACTGCCTGCACACGCAAGCCTACTCATGCGCTCGGCGGCTCGAGCTTTTAGTTTACGGTGTACACGACCCCCCGCGTATAGTAGTGGTGCGTACGCTCATACGCACAGCCGTCGCTGCTCGCTTGTACGCGGAGATTTCATATATAACTATCGCCTAACTTCGTGAAAGGGCTATACGCGCTGTACTGTACATCTCTCGTTCTCTCTCTGCGCAATATTAACAACAGCTCAGCGCGCGTTGCATAACAAAGTACTTTATCAAGTTATCGGTCGCTATGTACGCGAGAGCGAGAGAAGAGAGAGAGAATATGTGTATAGTTATGCATTTGTAATGAGTCCGCACCAATAACACACAACACTTTATGCGTATACACGCACACATTTACGAGAGAGTTGAAGCTCGCTCGCTCGCGACCGCAGCATGGCAACGGCAGCGGCAGCATTTAAGCTAATTCCATCGATTAGATGTTAATTACGCGCGCAGAGACCTTCCGCTCTCGTCTCTCTCTCTCTCTCTCTCTCTCTCTCCGTTAACGACGTTTTATTATATGTATGTGCGCGCAAGCTCGTTGTGCTGCGGGATCTGGGCTTCGGCTGCTGCCGCTGCTGCTGGCCGCGACGACACGTACAGCGCGACAAATATTCGATTGTGAACCAATAGAAATAACATTAAATCCAAGCCCGCATACATACAAGTACATACACGAGCGCGCAGGTACACGCGCGGCCAAAGGCAAGACTTGAATAAATTCACCCGAGCCGAAACTGGATGCATATACTCGCGTCTTTGAAATGAATTACTGATTTGTATCAATCAAGCAATACAGAATTGCCAAAGTAAATTTCCCAAGTATATACGTGTATACAATCTAGCCGTCTCTCTCCCTCCCTTCTATCTTCCTCGTCATTCTCTCTCCTCTCTCTTGATTTCCAAACATTAAAGTCCAAGGAAGAGAAGCGTCGGTTTGCGATTTATTATACGGGGGCTGCTTCTACCCTAACTACTGCCTGCGTATATTGCTGCTCCTACGTCCACTTGAGGCAAAAGGGTTGTGCGTTAGTTGCCGCGCACAGCACGGCACAAGATAACTTATTCCAATGGGGTTTACTACCAGCTACCGTGCCCATATTAGCTCTTTCAGTCCGCTGCTGTAGCGCTAGCCTCTGGTCATCTTACCCTTCTTAGACGTTGCGTATATAACTACCCATGTATACATATACAGGGCGGGCGGACGGACGGACTTGCCTCGAAGGCGCCCGCGCGCGCGACCGAGAGCGTCTTTCCCTCGAAAATGAATGACGCTCAAGTCTCTCTCGCCCCTTCGCTTTTCGCCCAGACAGCAGCAGCGGCAACACTACTGCTGGCCGCACGGTTTACTATGCGAAAAGGTAGATTTATTAATGTTCGTGTTGTAACGTAGCTACGAGGCAAGAAGATCATTAGGCGCATTAATTAACAAAGTGAATTACAAAATGTTTTATAATCAATTTATGTAATTTGAGTCACCAACTAGAAGCTTGCGGAGTTTCAATTAAAAAATCTTAGAATATGACTTTGAGGAGTAGCCACTAAAGTCTTATCAGACAATTTTGCCGATACGAAATTTCACTTAAACCAAAATTGAGTGTTTACGTGTGTCGATATGAAGTTTAAGTCTCGCACGGATATGAATTTTGGCACAGGCCAGAAAAGTCCGGAGATGGTCAGTATGACTCTGTTCGACATGAGAGTGGATGGACGAATTTCTGAGCATCCTACTTTTCCTTAAAACCAGACACTACTAAAAGCGAGAAAACGTCGGTCAGCGAAAGGCTTAATGTCCGACAGCGTAAACATTTGCAGGAAGCTTTCCACTCTTTGCGATACGTACTGTATCGAAAAAGATTTTAAAATCGACACTGTTTGAGATGCTCTGGTCATTCGCGTGACGTGCAGGGTGATGCAAGAATCGCAACATCTGCAACATTTTACGGGCATACAAATAACATGAGCTGTATATTCGCTTTTAAAAAAGGGAAGAAAATGTTAGTAAAGCATAAACGTAGAAAGAATAAGTGAATAAAACGGCTTGGAGGCAACGCGCAACGGTGTGCAGCACTCTATTAGCGCGAGAGGGAGAGGGAGTAGGAAGGGACGAAAGCAATCTCAGCAGCAAGCAGCAGTAGCAGTAACAGCAGCAACACAGCGCAGGTCAATTATTACGTTATTACCGTGCAATAGCTTTTAAAAGCCCGTGTGTATCTTGTACTCGTGCAAAATGTACAGTGCTACGAACACGCAAGAGACTGCTAATATTCTGTCCTCTCTCTCTCTCTCTTACTCTCTCTTTCCCGCTTGTTTTCTTTCTCCTCTTCATTTACTTTCTTTTCTGCGCAAAATTCTCACCATCGATTAGTGTTTTCATGGCTTGGGCATACATACACGTAGGCAGAAGCTATAGCTGGGGGAGGAAATTATCGAGAGGCGCAGGAGTGTATTTTGCTCGTGTCTCGGGCGTAGTTGGCTTTACGAAGCAGCAGCGGCAGCGAAGGCATAATACTAGCCACTCTGTGCTACGAGCGTGTTTCCACTATATATAATATGTAGAGTAGCCTTGCCTCGCGTAGATAGCGTAGTCGATCTCCTAATAACAGCTGCATGGCAGCAAGGTGGCGCGCCAACGCGAAGGGAGGAAGAGGCCAACGCAGTAGTAGACGACCATGGTATAAGCAGCAGCAGCCGCCCTTCCGCATACATTTTCGAGCGCGCGCGCGCGCGCCATTATATAGCGCCAGACAGTACAGATCGGAACAAATAGAGTGTGCAGCAATCGCAAATACGGCATTATGCAGTATAAATATTGATGCTTCGCTCGCATGCAAAAACCCAAATTCCGAAGCTTTTCGCCAATCTCTACGTGAAACGGATCGTATACAGACGCGTTAGGCCGCGATCGAAAGTCGAGAAGTTTATATCGAGTGAAAAATCATGCCCAGACGCATGACGTAAATCGAGACACTGATAGATTGCCCTACTACGGAATCTGTGATTTCTGAATTACTTGCTTCGAACAATCTTATTGCATCTGTTTTCTAGGGGGAGAAAATCTGTATCCAAAAACACCATGATTTATCCGCTTTTTACCGATCGTGCTATGAGAAAATTTATGCATGGCGTCGGTTATATTGTGTCTACATCGAGCATAAGCAAGTGACAACACGAGGCTCTTTATTAAAATAAGCGCAAGTCTCTGCGCGCGAAAGAGACGAAGAGAAAGATAGAGAGAGAGAGAATGAAAGAGAATGAAGAGAGCCCAGAGACGTATATACAGAAGAGAGCGAGAGACTGCGGGAAAGAGAGGTGAAACCCGAACTGAAAAGTAATTGTGTACAGCTTGGGACAAAAAATGCGAGAGAGTGAGAGAACGCGAGCGAGCGAGGAAAGCTTGCGGTGAAGAAAACACAGTGACGTTTAATATTCCGGAATGAAGTAGCGGTTAAAGCTCTCGCTCTCTCTCTCTCTCCTTTTGCTCTCAGGACGCATAGCAGCAGTGTGATAATAACTCAAGAGGCTCTCGGTAGCGTAATTAATCGCGCGAAGGTAAATCACCACTTTGGAAAGAGTGAGAGAGTAAGAGAGAGAGTGAGTGAGCGGGCGAGCGAGAAAGAGGGCAAGAGGTGGGGAACGAGGCGGCGGAGGAGGAGGAAAGGCGCATAAGACGCAAAAAGAAGCGGCGACAAGTCGACAACCCTGCCTCTACTGCTGCCGCCACTGCTGCTGCTACTGCCGCTGCCGCTGCTACTGCCACTGCAAGCGCAAAGTTTCTTGTAACACGAAACCTGGTAATTTAGCGCGTGGGATAATTTTCCGACACTACAGACGCCGCCGATGCTACTGCTGCTGCTGCTTCTGCTTTTTCCGCGCTACTACTGCACAGTCTATTTGCCCTCGCTCTCTCTCTCTTTCTCTCTCTTCGATACGTATATAGTGATGCACGCAGTGTTAGTAGACTGCGTCATCGCGTTGCTCGCGTAGGCTGGTTATTTTGCGCGCACAGCTTTTAAACTTGGTCAAATGTGCACTGCGCGTTTCTATCGATAGGTAACGGGATATTGTTTATTGGAAATTTTGGACTGGCCGCGCCGATGCCGATGTTGTAACACTACTCAACATCAAGTATAATATAGGCTGCCGCCCTGATGATCGATTACTTCTGCAAACGTACTGCCTGCATAATATAGGATTGAAACCTTACGGTTTCTGAAAAGCTCAAATATAGCGCGTTCGAGTGTTTTCACTGCCCATAAGCGACTTTATGCACGACTTCATACGTTAAGCTCGAGGATTTGTGCAGGATAATGCATGCGGCGATCGATGATAGTTTATGTTTTCACTTGAATAGTTTGTGTGATAAGCGATTTCGTTACGTGACCATTTTATTTGTAAGTTATCTACGCCAACCGAAAAAATGCGCTACAGTAAATGTACGCCGTTCGCTGCATTTAACCATCTTAGATTCGAATGATCTTTTCGCGTAACTAAGCTTAATTTTAAAGTCACCACTGGTTACAAGCTAATATACTCACATATATAGAGCAGACTCGAATTATTAGGCGTCGCACGCAAGACAGCGTTGAATAATAAGTAAGACTACATCGCGCGTCGGCAGTTATATTCCACGCGCGCAGCAATCCGGCGAATTGTTGTTATTAATGCCGCGTGTCGTTTTACTTATTGCAGTGCGGCGTTTAAACTTATGTATATCCCAAGTCAGAACTTGAACGAGAGCAGAAACAGACGCTACGCGGCGCGAGAGAGAGAGAGAGAAGAAGAAGCTGCTCGATCTCGCAGCCACAGCAGCCGGAGGCCAATAAAAACGTCGCCTAATTAAGTAGCGCGAAGGATGAATCTATTATCTCTGGCTACAGTAGAACGATTGCCAGTCGCAGCAGTAGTAGTGGTACGGTCGCAAATGAGAGGGACACGCAAGCAAATTATCACGAAGAATATATGTGTGTTGAGCGCGCGCGCAATGTAGCGTAATGTATAGAATTACTTTGTACATACGCCAAAGTCATCTAAACAATTTGCAGTGAATCTACGAAATTTTAAACAATATCTTTTTGGACGAAATTTTTTCAATCCAGAAACCGAATAAAGATATAAGCTGTCCAGCTTAGATTTGGTAAATACTGATCGTACGCAAAAATTGTCAGGAAAGTGCTATACGTGTTAATTAGTAAGCGCGACTCGAGCGATCTGCACCCACGTACGCGCGCGCGAGGTTATTGATATTCCCTGTATATACACTCACTGCTTAGCATTTCAAATTTGAGGTGTGCACGGTCTGGCACACCGGTGTTCTCGGCCGTTGCCGCGCGTCTTGCTGCGAAAAAGACTGCTTGGCTGTAACAACACCGTATAGCATCGAGCTCGATCGGGAGAGAGAGAATACACTAATCAAATATTTTAATTTAATCACGCTTAATGATGTGGCTTACACCGGATCCAGTATATAGCGCGTTGGCCGCACTGCACACTGTGTCCCCCCATCTTACCTCTTAATTCAAGCAACAGCGATTATCAGCAACTTCATTTATTTTCTATTTCTTTTTATCTCTCATTATGCTTCGACTATACTGCGGAACGAGTCGAGAAAGGAGAGACAGAGAGAGAATGAAGGCACGAGACGTGTATACATAATTCGACTCGGGCACGCGCTAAGTAAAAAAAGAAGCGTACGAAGGGGGAGAGGCGCGAGAAGAATCTTGGCGCTTTTTTATCCCTCTACGTTGTTTGCTCGCCAATATTTATTCATTCATTTTCAATGGGAGCAGCAGCAGCAGCAGCAAAGGAGTGGCTTCTGTTTAATTACGCGAATTTTCGAAGAGATAAGCATGCAGATCGTCGTCAGCTGCTGCTGCTGCTGCTGCTACTGGATTATGCGCTGCAGCAGCAGCAGCAAGACCGTTCGTTGGCACTTTTTAAATGCGCCGGTGATTGTTTCGCGCTTCGGTGCAATAAAATACATCGATGTGTACGCGCGAGAAGAAATAAATACCCCGACGGGATGCAGGGAATTTTTTTCTGCTGTATGGACGCGTATTTCGTTTCCATTAATTAGGTTGCGCTCGCGCGCGCGCTAGGTTTTCTACACGAGGAGCATCAGCAGCAGCTCAATTTCAATTCTCCAAATTATGTGTGCGTATATAACCCGGCCGTATAAGCTCAAAGCTTCTGACCAGATTAATCGTTTACATTATTATTCATGCACCACTACAGCGGATAATATGAAATTTTTGCAAGATATCGAGTGAAACGTATAGATGTATTTATGCGCATGTATATGGAGGATGCAAGCACGCACACACACGTACATGCACATTTTATGCAGGCGCGGACGGCGGCTTTTTTCTCTCATTAATGGAAATGAAACGGCATCGATAAATGTTTTAATTGGAAAGAGTGTTCATTATTTTTTTTTTCTGATACAGTGTATTCATACAAAATAGAGTGATGAAAATATTACACGTACACGCACGTGTGACGTGTGCCCGAGTATTTTCAATGCATTAAAAATTGTAATAACTTCGAGATAACAACTCGTTATTTCACCAGCGATTTTTTTGTAAAATAAATTTAGTTAGTGACCAAATATATATACTTTCTGCTTATTGCAGGTGAGTAATTGATAAAAATAATTTAAAGTCACATACATATTATTGTTTATGCATTTGAAATCGGCTAATTTAGCGCTTGTCAGTAAGAGCACACGCGCTCGTATATAATGTAACCCGACAATTAAAAAGTACTTAATTGCTATATATATTCGCGTTTGATTTTGATTAAAATTTATATTTAATGCAGGCACGTATATGAGCCATCATAATAACAGTTGACGAATAAATAAAAGTCTATGCGAGCTTGTGTTTGTGTATGATCGTATAGTGCTGTGACGCGCTTTGATCAATTAAATTAAAAACACGTGTGTGTGGGGCACGCAGCAGCAGCAGCATTCATTTTTAGCTCTCGCGCGCAACTATAACGAAAGAAATGGCAGCCGGAAACCTGATATTGTTATTAAAAAAAAATTTTTTTTTAATATGATTTGAGCCGAGGGCAAAAATAGCAATTAGCATTGAGCTGCTGCTGGCAGCATCAAAAATATTATACACGCGCACGCATGACATAAGAAAATGCGCGCTCGATGTTGCGGAGCATTGGGCAGTGTGAATTGCGCGTCGATAATACGGGCGTGCAATTAGCGCTGCTTAAACTATTAGCGAAATATTAATGAAAAGGTTAATCATGAAAAAATGTTCATTGCCTAAACTTAACCTTCAATTATAACTGTACGAAGTTCAAATTACTTCTAAAATATTTTTCCTTGAGAAGCTGATTAAGGTAACTACGTCTTGCTAAAGTCCAATAATTATCAAGACGAAAATCGAATTGTGATTAAATGAATCAACAAGCCCAATTTGAGTTACAATATTTCAAGTTCAAGTTAATACAAATAAAAATGAAATTCGAGATAAGTTTTTTACGATTATCAAAAGCTCAAATATACTGTGAGCTTATACCGCTTGTAGCTGAGCATACGAATAAAGGAATTTGAGTTTGATGTAGCGAAGAGGTACAAGGATGGACTTGCAGCGAGCTATATTATACTTGCGTCCGCACGAATTTGGCTCTAGTAGTAGTTTACACTATAACACACACTCACACGTACGTACGTCCATACATTTCAGCTCTATACGTGCATATGTGTGCGAAGGGTTAATTTGTGTATTTGTGATGGAGGTTCATTAGCTTATTGAAACCTTAGACAGTGAAACTAGCCTTCCAGTACGTACAGAGTAGTATGTGTATTGCACGGGTATACGCGCCGAGTATGTATATGTGTGTGTGGGTGGGCTCCAGGGGCTTCGTAATGCCCATTGCTTCGTCGCTCGCTGCAGCGGGCGCGCTTATTCTCTCGAGCAGCGAGGAGTACTCAAAAGTAAGAGAGAAGGAGAAAGTTGGTGTATGGAGCTTGTTTAGTCCTATATTCCTGCATCTATATCTCGCACAAACTATTGCACAAATGGGACTAATGCTCTTCACTTGCGACAAAATGACGAGCATATGCTATCGATACCTAAAGCTCACTATATAAATCTCTAGAAGATCGATATACAACGAGTAAATCTCGTTGTCAAAATTTTCGAGTAGACTTTAGCGGGAGCAATGTTAAACATCGAAACTAAATTCTTACGAGGGAGAAGAAGACTGTGACCCGAGTTGAACGAACAAATTTATACCTCGTCCTACACGTGTACCAGTGTGCACACAGTAGACAGTAGCAGGCATGGTAATATTAGCCGCGTATACACTTCAAGGCTTGTCTTATTAAAAAAAGCCGCTAGCTGGCTTAAAACTTTCATTTAACTCTTTCGCGAGAGAACAAGGCAGCAGCAGCAGCAGCAGTACGTCGAGAACGAGAGAGGAAAAGAGGAGGAGAGCAAGAGCAAGAGAGAGAGTGAATAACTATACACATGTGTGCGCGCGCGTGTATGTAACACGGTAGAAATACAGAGAGAATTAAAAGTATCAAAGAGGGAGAGAAAGAGAATATGAGTATGTACGAGGACGGTTGAGGTAGAGTTATCCTTTGGGTCTTTTTAAAAATTAATTTTGGACCTGATCCAGTGCACCAGAGAGAGACAGAAAGAGAGCGAGACTCTCTCTCACTCTCCGTCCAGGAAACCCTAAAAGATCACAGGAAAAATGTGCTGCTGCTGTTGTACGCTGAATGTGAACGCACTGCCGCCACCCACGCGCCTGTCTGTACTACGCGACGATGTATGCAGACACACACATGATGCATATCTATATACGCGAGCAGGAGCTGTACATCACATGACGACGACGACGACGACGACGACGATGACAACAAAATTGTATGTACGAATTAGGAATTTTCAGTAAAACTCTCTTTCTCTCTCTCTCGGGCGCGATGTGTGCCCTCATCTTCGCGTCGCGTCGGGATATAGGTACGCGCGTAATTGTAAGCCTTGCGAAACCTTACAAATCATTATACACATATACGCGGCCGTATATACGTATTTATACATAGTAGGAGTAGTACTAGTAGCGTACATCTCATTCTCAGCTCGTATTGCTCGAGCCGTATACATACAGTACAGCATTGTATTAAATTACGCATGCCGTGTCAGTGCAGAAAGAAAATAAGAGAACACTCTCGAATTGCGCGCGCGCGCGACGACGCTAAATCCGAAAAATTTATCAGTGGATTACCTCTTTTTTTCTTCTCTTTCTGTACCTTCATATTGTGTACATTGTATGATATGGGTATATGCGGGTTCAGTCGACGTGTGCCAATGAAAAACCGGCAAAATAATAGCTACTAGCCCGCTTGCGCTAGCGCGACAATTGAATTTTGCGGTTCGTTCGAGCAAAAGTTGGTTCGGTAGTGTATTATCTTTTAAGCCAGTCCAAGTATATAAATACAGCTCGACTCGCTCGAGTCTTCAGATTTTCCCGAAGCCTTTGCAAATCCACGTCCGCATAATTCTCTGCGGCTAATTTCATTACCTTTATTCTCTTAATGTGTTTATTAGATACGGCGTAAGTAGAGAGATAGAGAGATAGAGAAAAAAAAGTTAATTAAATAAATCATGAGCATTAAATCAGCTTATTATCGCTGCCGCGGGAATGATGCGCTTTCGTTCTACCCCCTATACACATACGTACTATAGCCGTGCACGTGCACCTGCCAAGGAAACCTTTGAAATTGTAGAGCCGACATTATCATCGAATGATAGAAACATCGAATGGTGCGGTTAAGGAAAAAAAAATCGTATAACGATCGTCATCGCTCGCGGTAGTCCGCAGAGCTGCTTGGACTAAATCAACGCTCGGCATGCGGTCGACGATCGCAATGACGGCCGAGGCAGCAAAAACATCAAAACATGCAGATGCGCGACTCGTTTCGATTTCATATATCGGCCGCGGTACGCGGACAATCGCAACTATATTGGCTCGCTCGAATCAGCTTTATAATTATTATTCGCGCATGATTTCACGAGCGCATTTCGGCATTTCGTTCGTCGCCGCGGCTATCTACGGGTGGGTGCATTATGCGCGAGCTCGAGTGTCGAATTCCCCGTGGAATGGCTGCTGCATATCGCGCTGTGGCCCGCTCGTTGTCGCTGCAATTACTAATTTATTTCTGTCCTAAGTTTCCGATTACACTTTCGGGTTGCACGGCGCGTTAATTAGCTGCAGCCAGCGAAAGCCACTTCTTCGTCAATCGGCTGCAGTTTATATATTGTTTCGCAAGCCCTAATTTCAGCGCGCACTAATTAAAATACCTAATTGTGGCCATTAACGCTGCGCATCTCCTATCTGTGTATATACTTTACGCAAGCAAGCCGATACACGAGCAGCCATATAGCCTCTCGCGCGCGTTGCAGGAGACGAGACGCTGCTGGTGTGTAGCTTCTGGTAATTCGAAGCACGATCAGCGGCTAAGTCCGCGCTAAATCTTAATCGCGGATTTGCCCGCAGCCCCCGTTATAAATACGAGAAAATGATTCGAGTCTCGCTAGCTTAGGTTATTATTGCTAATATTACACCGCGCGAAGTTTCGCTTCATTTTCGCCTTTGTCTTTCTTCGTTCTTGGAACGAGCGCAGCCGGTCGCGTCGACTTTTTGGTGCAAGCAATAAAGACGATAAATGAGATGGTAGAGAGAGAGACAGACTGCAGGCGTTTAGAGTGAATCTTTTCTAAAACAATGTCGTATATGCGCCCCGTTCTTGGACATCTTTAATTTACAGAAGGTATAGCGGCGCATTATAATACATGCTTGTTCTGTGTGAGAGCGAAGGATTGTGCTACCGGCTGAAGGCAGCGTGTCGCGTCGTCGCGAGTTCAAATATAATTATATTATCCGCGCGCGCTTGCTGCTGCGTCGCGTAACCCACTTTTGCCCCCCCTAAAATAGTTATCTGTCTCAATAATAAACAGATATGAGAGATGCATGTGCGCAGTAACACAGCCACATGCGGTGTCGGCGTGCAGGGTATAGCTGCTAATATACGTATGCCTGAATATAGTGCGCATTACAAGATATATATCCGAGAAAGCGTGTTCGATCTAATCCGCGTGTGCCGCCGTCTCTACAGCTCGAACTATAGTACTACTATTGCTGCTGCTGCACTACTGCTAGACTCCTCGGCGCGCCAACTTCGGATAGTCACCCTATAATACACACCCGACATTATAGCAGCGCTGAAGCTTGATAATGACTAATAATCATATCACTTAATTAACGTTTCGCGCTGGAGATGAGCTTCATTAGCTCGGTCGAGACTCGATGTGGTGTCGGAGACGCTGCGAAATACACAGCGTTGGCGAACCACTCTCACACACAGCAGCGGCAGCTTTATACGTGTGCTATAGCCGAGCCGAAAGCCCGATTGTTTGCCATCCTTCGCGCCTGTTATTGTCCTTGTTTTTGTTGTTGTCACTGTTATGTGTGAGCGCGTTTGTTTATATTCGCCTCATAGACATACGTTGCGGGTTACACATTGTGCTGTGATCCACTCTAAATGTATATTGGCTTGACGCGCGCACATACAAGACTCTAGGTTGACACGTCGCAATTATCCCGCGAGCCATACATAACACTATATATTACAAACATCGCCTCATCATCCCGCGCGCGTGCTCTTTAAATTATATATTTTTTGGATTGTGTCATCGTTAACATTATCATTCGAATACTATGATCTTTTAATTCCATTACATTACTCGCTTATTTTCAACTTGTTTTTCCAACACATTATAGCGATTTTAATCATTTGCACTGCGTTTTAATTTCTGATATTATTATTAATTTTTTTTTAGTTAAAAGGGTCTATTTATTAATGAGCTTTCGTTTACGCATAAACAACGAGGGGGTCGTTATTATCGACGCGAAAAAAAAAATTTCTGCTTACAACGTGAGCAATTATTATCTGTCGATGCTCACTTGCGTATATACGCTGAAACAATTTCTTTTTAATTAAAAATTTTTCCATCCAGTGTTCCCCCCCCCCCTCCCCCCCGTGTGCTACCTATGGCGATCCCTACCATTTTTATATCCGATGCACCTATACCCCGCATTCATATGTGTGTGTGCACGCTTGTGTGTGCGTATTCACATTTTTCATTAAAAAACTGATGGCCGATATAATCGATGATCACATCTTTGCCTGGGTATAAGTGCAACGACCTTTATATATTTTTTGTTAAAAAAAAATCTACCATGCAAAGAAATATTACGGGGCTATTAGAGAATGATTATTAAATTTTCATCTATGAAAATTAATTTTACAACGAACTATATGTTGCATTTAACTTTTTAAATGACCTTTTGAAGTATCCCGAATTAATGCGCGGGATTTAAACATGTGAAATAAAATCGTACGTAATTTCCATTGGTACATAATTAATGATTATAACGATACAGATGAGCCGATATTTAAAATGGACATTAGCCGCAGACGTATGCGTTACAATACATACGTATATTTCACTCATCATCATCATCATCATCATCATCAACATGCGCGAATGCCATTAAAATTTATCAGCAAGTAGCAATCATAAATCATCCATTATATACAAATGATCAGCGTGCATCGCATTTCTCTCGGATCTTATAATACGTATCATACCCTCTTGAGAAGAAAAAAAAACAAGAAGTCGAAAACAACAAGGAACCAACTCGTGCACTGCGCCCCGCGCGTACGTAATACAACAACTTGACTGTGTATACAGCATTCGCGAAGAGCGAAAAAATCTTGTAACTGTCGATATTACGTTCGGCAAATCTGTTGTGCAAATCTGTACGTACGCGCGGCGAAGCAGATCTGCATGGTCTCTCTCCTTTTCCCTCTCGCTCGTCGTAAGTAACGTATACATATGCACGCGCGTGAAATAGCAGATCGTTTCTCGCATTTATATCCACTTTTCAATATACGCGATGAAACGGTTCATTAATCGATCGAACACACACGCGCGCATATCGTCGCATCCCTCTCTATACGTATCGAACCTTATCGTGTATCTTGCGCGCGCGCGGCTATGTACGCGGTCCTGCCTCTCTACCTCTCGGTGTGTGTTTATATATATGCGTATGTGTGTGTGTGTGTATCTGCAGGGCTAAGAGCTATTTACTTATGATCATCCGCAGCTATTATTGGATTTATCGCGCGGGGGCAAGCGGCGGGCTAATTTATTCCAACATTGATCACCTTAATGATGTAGCTCTACTCATGCATTGGCACGGGCGCGCGGCTTATATGTTTTGCTCGATAGCTATAGATGTGTATGCCGATGGCTCGAGAGACGGAGAGAGAACGAAGAGAGAGAGGCCGAGTAAAGAGCAGTAATATGCAGAACGTATAGTTTAGTTTATCGCGATGGCCTTTAGTCTCTTTCTCACCTCTCTCTCTCTCTCTCATCGAAAGACTGACAAACGGGAAACGAGAACAGCCCTCTCCGCCCCTCTCCAGCTATCTCTCGCTCCGATAAAGCTGCAACGCGATGACGACGATCGATCGTCGCACAATTACTAATTTTGCCATTTGCGCACATACGCGACGGATTTGAAACGAATCGTAATAGTACTCATAGGTCAAGAGCAAAATCATATCTGGTTATAACTTTGGTACTAATGAACACACGGCTGAATGTGTTTGTACGTGAGGCAGCTCGACTGCACGTACACATTTGCCGCGCATTCGAACATACACAGTATACCAACTTTAATCAGCGAGCATGTACGTGGGTGTCTGAAGAGCCAAACGGATGATAATAAAAAAAAAAGAACAAACAACGGCAGTGGCAGCAAGAAAAACAGCAACTACTCTCATGATCATGTGCCTGATCATCTTTTGTACAGATACATACGTGTGCACACGTGTATATAGATGCGTACAGGGATGTAAATTGCCACTTTCATTATGACGCTTCGTTGGAGCAAACTCACTCTCTCTCTCTCTTTCTCTCTCATCACGATGCTCTTCATTGCTTCGAACGATTGGATTATCATACACTCTTACACGCTCACCATATATATGTACTCGTCATCTCCTTCGCTTTTTTTCTCATTACACTTCATTTTACCCTCTCGTCCTCCTCCTCCTTCTCCTCCTCATCGTCGTTCGATCTGCAGACCTAATTACACTTTACCGTACATATACCCCATATATAGTTAGCGGGGTGTTAGCACCCTCGTTCTCCCCGATAAGTATGCGCGCCCGTGCATGTATGCACATTTCTGCATGGCATAGGACGGATTATTAGGACTCTCGGGAAATTGCCAAAGTCTAATGCGGCCTTGATTAATATTTCCTCTTGACTTTTCCTCGATTATTGTCTGCACTTTAATTGGATCAAGCAAGAAGCATATTTGGCACTTTCGATTCAATGTTTATATATAAATATGATACGGACAAAAAATTATCACAAGTATAAACGCGTGTTGCTTTTTGTACTTTTGAATTTTTATATGCGAGCGCTAAATGTGATATATACTTTAAATATCGGAAATCGAAAAAAACATTTTTTAATAATGATGGTCAAAACCGAAGCGTGCGAACGAATCTTACCGAGAACTTTAGCGTACACGGATCGAGAAATTGACAGGTGTATACCTATTGCCACTATTTGAGGTTTATGGGCTTTTGGGAGGTGGACAAAAACGAACATAAAACTGATTAATATAAAACTGGAAACACTATTATTATGCATTCGTTGTTTCATAATTATTTACAAATCGGTTTTCGTACCTAATAATCAATATCAAATAAAATTTCAAATATTTTTACATTATGGCAGAATGTTTTGGATATTTCGTTATGCAATCAAACAGATACATTATACAAATGTTAAAAATAAGTAATAAAATTTAGTTATGAATAAAAGTGTCCATTGACACTGATTAAAATTTTAAAAAAAGTGTCCACTGACAGAGGTGCCTGTTATTTCTTTTGGTAACTTTTAATATGTATAAAACTACATACATTACCATGCGTCTGATATGGTTCGAGTTCATATAAGATTCATATAAGGTTTTTTTTCTTTACCTGTAACAAAGAGAAAACGAAGTTGCGATTAATACATGATATTATTAATGAAACAAATTAAGAATAATCAATGCATCGTTATTATTATTATTACATATCGATTCGTGTACGCTCGAAGCATATAAATTGGCGAAAATTCAGGCGTGAAATCAGTTGCTCATCATCAAATCATAATTAACACGCTCGTATGATCCTCGACGAGCTCGCGCGATCACATTGACCGTTGCCGTCGTCGTCGTGATCATCGTCATCGTCATCATTCGATGCTTGCACACAGCCGCCCGGGTCATTCGCATAATTCAGCAAATTGGAGACAAAGCACGATGTGATATAGAGAGCGCAGCAAGAGAGAGAGATAGAAAGAGAACATAGCAACGAAGGCAGCATCGGCGGGATCGCATTATATTATATTCTCGCCAATAGTAAAGGGCGATCGGTCGTACATTGGGCAAAGAGAGGCAGAAGCAGCAACAGCAGCGAGAGATAGCACGGGATAACGAGACTCTGGCACGGGCTGATGTTACATCATCAATCAGCTGCGGCAAACATCGACTCAACACCCGCCTGGTCGTGTATATATGTACGTATATATACACAGAGACAGAGCGAGAGAGAGAGAGAGAGAGAGAGAGAGAGCCCCGAACGGCCTCCTCGTGGGCAGCGCGCGTTTCTGTGGTATATATACATCGATATTATCGCGCGGCCACGGCGCGGTGGCGGCGTCGGCGACTGCCTCTGCATGGACTGCACATCGTGTTCGCCATTATTAATTATCTCTCTCTCTTTCTCTCTTGTTGCCTATATGTACGACTGCACATGAGATTCGCGCGTGCAACGCGCATACACACACACAGACGCACACGGAGAAAAGAAACCCCCTACTGCTCGCGTTTGCTCGACTACGCGTTCTCTCTTTCTCTCTCTCTCTTCTCTTTGCCATTCAAAGGTACATTTATAACACATATTTTCATGAACAAAGCCAATAATATCGTACCTCTCTCGCGAGCTTATGATGCCGATTAATGAAAGTTAATTATATGCGCGATGATACTGCTGTATAATAAAAGGAAGTGCACTCGGCGGATTGTTCTGCACGCGTCTCGTGAATGATTGCCGAAGATTCGACTCGTTGATACAGAAGATGAGTTTCATCGAAGCGTATAATAATAATACCCGTATCACGAGCGGGCATTACTTATAAATTCTCTAAAGATTGATTGTAAACTATTACTCAATCGCAGATAAGGCGACCGCCATTGAGAATCGACCGACCACAAAACGTATTCTTTTTTTTTCCTGCATACAGCGAGTACGGGAGCTTAAATTTAATTTACAAACTTATACAGCAAAAGAGAGAAAGAAACGAGCGAGGAGAGGAAGAGCGTACGCTGATGAAAGAGAGAGAAAGAGTACAGAAAGTAGGTGTAGAGAAGTATATAATACTCGAAAGGCTCGCTGCTACGGCATGATCATCTATAGCTGGGCGAGTTTACAATGTCGACTGTTTTCTCACCCTCTTCTCGGGTGACTTAATGCCGCGCATCCCTCGTCGAGCAGCAGCAGCTTCAATAATGATGATTTATTTCGGAGGTAAAAATTGCGTCCGCGAACCATGAGTAATGTTTCAGTGTGTGTACATCAGCCCCCCTTTTTTTGTTTCCTCTGTGTTTCTCGTTTTCAGTATATTCATACGTATACACGCGTTCGCAGTAGCTTTGGCAATGTTATACTTTTTATCTATCGAAACAACGCGGCAGTTATGAATTCCGCATTGAGTGGCACGAAAAAGAGAGAGAGAAAGACTCGTGTGCTCGCGTAGATTATAGTGAACGCTTGCCACGTTCAGGCACATCTCTCTCACTAATATTACTATGATTTAAAATTAGCTTTGCGATTTTTACTGTACGTACCTAATATTAATCAGTATGATCATTATTTTTGACCACTCAATGGGAGTAGGGTCAACTCTCTTCATCAAAAAACGCCATATCCTGGATTCACTTATTCCTTTTTCAGACCAATATCCAATGACTCTGTATATTCCATCATATCTAAAGCACTTCTTTCTTAAATACGGACATTTCTCGTCTAAATAGAGTTTTCTAATAACTCGTACAGGAGTGCCTTCTTTCCAGTTCTCAGCAACCGCTCCGCAGGGCGAAAGTTTAACATTACAGCTCTGTGCTAAAGATTTATTCAAACCGGTCAAAGTTTGATCTTCACTTGATTTACCACAGCCTGTATATATGATTATATCCCCATAATCGACATTATCTTTATATACGTGAGACGAAACAATCGAATAGGCAGCAACACCTTTTTTCCAAATATTCCATTCATATCATGTTGGTGAACTCCGGCTGCCCGGACTTCACTTCTATACGTCCAGATCTCACCAACTTCAACTTCAGGAATTGTTCCTTCAATTCGATCTTCAATTTCAGGAATTGTTCCTTCAACTTGATCTTCAATTTTGGGAATTTTTTCTGCCTTTTTTATTTCTTTGTTTTAGTTTCCGGGGTTTCCAGGAGCTAACAAATAACGCCAATCTTTAAATCCACTTTTGCTTTTTTCAAGCCAATAGGAAACAACTTTGTAAATTCCAACATACAAACTACACCACTTTTTATGTAATTGGCAAAAGTATTTTTTTTAAATTCTGACGTCAGTGCCACTATTATAATTTACTGCAACAGCACCTTTACATGGATCAAGATCAGCATCACAGCTCTCTGCCAATGATTTATTGAACCCGGTCAGCTCTGCATCAGAACATTGTTCTCCATATTTATCTTTACCAACCAAGCCAGTGAATACGATAATATTTCCAATATTAAAATCATCTTCAGACAAAACGATCGAATAAGAGGTGTTTTCCCATTCTTCATTCATATTGTGTCTGAAGATTTTAGCTTTAGATAAGTCTTCTTCATAAACATAAACCGAATAATCTAGCAGATTTTTCACGAAAACAATTTCTTCTTCAGGAATAGTTCCTTTTTCAATTTTTCGACTTGGTTTTATGGTTTTGTTGTTATCTTGTTTGTTGTTATCTTGTTTTGTTGTTATTAAGTTGTTTTCTTTTGTGCTTGAACTTGGTTTACGAATATTCTTCAGTGACCAAATCACACCAGTGGTATCTTCTCTTTTTAGTGTATAGACCCACACAATGCATCCACTTTCTTCTTGTTTAATAGATCTATACTCAGAGACTTTGTAAATTCCATCGTAGCGGTAACATTCCTTATTTTTGTAAGGACTATTCTCGGCTAGCTTTAGTTTTCTTACAACTCTGACAGGAGCAGCGTTTGTCAAGTTTTCAGATTTGGCACCGTTTATCGGATCGAGCTGAACGGGACAGTTTCTCGCCAAAGCTTTGTTCATACCTTTCAATTCTTGTCCCAAGCCAGTGAATAGAATTTTTTTTCCGTGATCTTCATCAAGTTCATTTTCACCAGTAAATATAATTGAATAGGCACATATTTCCTGGTCTCCGGAAATTCTATTCACAAGTTCTGTGTGAATTGAAAAACAATTGTCAAATTTTCTCGATTGTGATTATTTAAGATTTTTGACTTGCTTAAATTTTAATTTTTTTGAATTTTTTAACAATTTTTTCAAGACTATATTTTTCACGCTTTTTTTGAATTTTTCAAGATTTCTCTTCTTTATATTTTTATGTTTTCAGTTGATTAATTTTAAAGAAGTTTCACTTTCTGATGGTTGTTTATTAACTAACTTAATATTGTATTGTAGATGTACTTTTTCAATTTTTTTTTATTTTTTCATTGAATTTAAAAAATAATTTATTGTATCTAATTTTCATAGATAAGTTTCAACTCATTGTAAATTTTTTATTTCGTTTCTTTTTACAGACAAGCCAAAAAATCGTCGACAAAAAGTATTTCAAGGCTGGCTGAAGCAGCAGTGAATCGTCAAAAAAATGTTCATACATTTTTTGCGCTCGGCTTACTACTTGATGTTGTAGTGACCGAGGGTGAAAAAATTCGCGGCGGGGGCGCATTCGCGAGAGTACATTGTCGCTCGCGCGCGATCGGATTGTATGGATTTTTTTCGGAGTTCTAGCTATATATTATACTACTATGCGCGCTGATGTGCATGTGTGCGCCGCCGATCCACCCTGTATGTCCCCTACCTCCACCCACTCCTCCTCCTCCTCTTTGAGACCACCCTCTCATCGGACATTCGTTTTTTTTTCTCTCGCTTTTTTTTCCCCCCAAACGGCATATATAGTACATAGGGACGACGACGGTAGCAGTAATTTTAAGCCGAAAAGAGAACAATTTGGTAAATTTTTGTTGACGAGACTATCGCGCGTTGCACTGCGCGCCCCTCCCAAACGTACACTATACAGCTAACTTCAAAGTGTCTCTCTCTCTCTTTCTCTTTCTCTTTCGCAAATTCGAACGAATTATTTATTTCCTTTTTATTAAGCATGGCTTTATAAAATTTGTATTGATGCGTCGAGTTAACACTGAATGCAGCGAACGCTCATACGGTAAAAAGCGACGTGTATGAGTGCGCATATATGTGTGTCATAGTGCATACATATACGTACGAAAGCACACGCGATGTTTTAATTTGAACTTTTATTCCTGCATTGCAGGAACGAACACTGCATGAGTAGGGAAATCAAGAAGAGCGACGATGATGACGATGATGATGATGATGATGATGATGGTGGCAATGACGATGACGATGATGATGATTTTTGTGTAACTCGCTACATATAGTAGCAGGCAGCAGCGACGACAAAAGCAGCTTTATTACTGGACTTTGTTCGCTGAATTTCAACCCACGAGAGATATATGTACATATATTTTTTGTCCTGCAGGGGTGTCATTTCAAAAATTAGCTCATGACTCGATCGCATCGCATTCACTTTGCACCGCTCCGCGCCGCCGCCGCGCCGAGTGTATAATGCGCGCATACGTCTACCCTTCACACATACAACGCAACGTAGAAATTTGCAACGCAGAGAAAGTGTCTGCACGCCATACTAGTACTCTTGTATTTCGGCGCTGAAAAATTGTATATGCACACACACATACACACCAACTTTCGCGAGAGAGCGTCATGAATATGCAATTAATTTCATCGTGCGTATGAATGAATTTTCGAATTTTCTCCCCCCCGCTGTATCTACACTTTGAAATCATTTAGAAGAGCGCTTATTATACATCGCGCATCCACCTGTGACTTATAATTATTTTTGTCTTCTGGCAGACGAAATTCTTTTTTCATACCCTTCAGCGGCAGCAGCAACAGCGCCCCTATGCAAAGGATATATCGCATGCTATTTCGCGAATGGAATTTCTAAACAGCAGCATCGCGCGCTGATTAAATGGAAAAATCAATCGAACTTTTTTTTACGGAAAAAAATGTTTGTTCGCGCAATCCGCAGTTTTTCTACGCACCGTGTGTCCCTCTTCCTCTTCGCTTCGTCTGTCGTCTATCAGATCGCGCGCGCGCGTTTTTTTTTATCCTCCTCACTCTCCGGAGAATTCGATCCTATCGATGCATTTTCACTTTATAATGCAGCGGCATAGTGGCATCAAGCAGGGCAGGGGGTGGTGGGAGAGGGTCGAGTTTTTGATTCACTCATTTTTTTCACATTTATTCCATTGTGTTGATTGGCAGAACGGATTTCCGGAATGATTCCGTATTTGCGATAACAACGAATAATGAAAGAGAGATGCAGCACATACGCATATACATTAAGGGGGTAGTAGCTGGGCGAGGTGGTGCAAATGATAGCAAGAGAGAGAGAGAGGTAAAAAACAGGTGGAGCGTAAAAAAAGGCAAAATGACGAACACACGAAAAAAAATGCGACGTGCTTACGATAAGTGTGAGTGAGAAGCGAATAGAGATTTGTGATGGAGTAGGCACGCAGCTACCAATCAAGCGGCTCGAAACCTCATCAGTTTTTCCACCCCTCCTCCTCCTCCTCCTCCTCTACCTCCTCCACCTCCTCCAACTCTTTTTTTTTCGCTCGCTCGCTCTCCTATATAACATACTGGCCTCTCTCTCTCTCTCTCTTTCTATCACCCTTCTCGCTCATCGGCGCCGATGGCAGCCGCGCAACCCCCTTTAGCGCAGAACAGAACTTCATTTTTTTCCCCCGACGCGCGCGTGCAATCGCGATGCAATTATAATCCCAGCTTTATACAAAAAAGTGCATCGCTGATGTGATTGGCTCGCGTTCTCGCATATCGATGTATGAAGAACGCCGGGCTACCCATACTGCTGCAGCAGCCGCTACGTACAGCTTGCTGCTCTCTATGCTCGCTCTACTGCTCGCGCCTCTGTAGTAGTAGTAGTAGTAGTAGTAGCAGCAGCGGCGCTCTGATGTAGCGATGCAAGCGCGCGTACTTATGTGTGTGTGTGGAGCAGCACACAACAACTGCTGCGCCGGTAGCAGACAATGTGAAAAACAAAGATAAGAGAGCTTGTGTAAGCGACGAGGCGCTTGTTATCTCCCATAGGCTCGTCATAGAGCGTTTGAGATTTTTTCAAATTTCTTCCGATTACCCCATAGGTTGACTTAATTACACGATATTAATACTGCTTCAACGAGTTAACGACATTATAAATATAAGTTAACATCGAGTATAACGGCGTAAGAATAAGATTGACCCACTGCTGCTGCTTCTGCTGTTTCTGCGACTTCGACACTTTCAGTGTGTTTTATTTCGTCTTGTCCATCGCGCATCGCGCGTCTGCTCACTCGTCTCGTGCGATCGTGTGCGCTCGCAAAGCTCGCAACCGAAGCTTTTAGCATTATTTACGTTTTGAGTGCGGAACCGACGTGTATAGTACGTATTCCCTCGTTCTATTTTTATAATCGCGCGTGCAAGTACGGCTTTAAACGGGCGTAGCGAACTTTCGTCTCGGGCGCATTAGATGCAACTTTCTTGCGTGCGCGCGCGCTTAATGCTTATAATTATAGCACCCACACGGTTTTGTGTTGCTGCGCTGGATGTTCGAATTATTATTATTATTATTAAATTTTTTTAATTTTTAATGAAAAAATAAAAGCGCTTGTAACTCAAAGTGTGCTAGTACCCGAGAATGGGCGGCGAGCCTTGATTATTTGTTAAGAGAACTGCGCGCGCGCTCTCCAGCTAGTGGCAGTCGAACTCAATTCTCAACTTTGTTAGAGTCATCTGGTGTTAGCACGGTAACAGGCAGTAGCAGCAAGTTTGCCGGGGAAAAAATTGCGTCGACTCGTGCGCGGCTTAAAAAAAAGGGGTATATGAAATATAACAGTGAGATGAAAAAATGTTTTTTGAAGGCGGGGTAATGGTTTCTCATCTCTCTCTCTCTCTCTCTCTCTCTCTCTTTTTTTTTAATAAAGTAGCGCCCCGGCTAAACTAGATTCTCCTTTTCATAATTAGTAACAATATCTGCACGACTTCTGGCCGCACGACTACTACTACCACTACCACTACTACTTTGCCTAGTCGAGTTGTTCCTAATGAGCAGTAGTAGGTAGCGCGCGCGCTGCATGGTATAACGGCCTGGCACGAGGTGGTAGTGGCGGTGGCAGCGAGGAAATGAATGCGCACGCGAAATCTCAACGCGTAAGACTTTTTGAGAATTCAATTTCGTTGCTCTTTTACTCTGTATATAGCGCACATATAATTGTTTTCCATATAATGTATGTAAGTGTGTACATGTTGTACATATAATAATTGGAATATTATATATCTGTGTGTGCTGTACGCAACAAGCCTCGCTCGCGTTGCAGTAATTATTTTGACTACTTCTCTCCTGCCGCGTGTGTGTATGTAAAAATAGTATAAGTATAATGCATAATTATTTCGTTGCATGCTGTTTGCCTTGTGTGTCGAGCACAAACATCATACTTAGCCTCGTAGTTATATTGTTTCATTTCAAAACTCTCTCCAGTAATTAAAATACAACAGTCATTTTTTTCTTTCTAAATTACGTATAAACTTAATCCCGTTGAAATGTTTTTCGTTAACGTCCGCTCGGTGATAAACTACGATGCGATACCGTAGATTTAATACTAATCTTTTTTTTTTGCATTGATTTGTTTCTGCTACGCCACGAGGCTGCTCGCAGAGTATATAGCCGCTTCAGTCTCGGTAACATCGAGGGGTCGTAGGCGCGCGCGAGCGTATATAGATATATATATAGCATCGAGCGAATAAGCGAAAAGACGAGCGAGAGAGGGAGAGGGGAAAACGTAATTAATTATCCCAGTAATGACTCTGACTGATGAGCGCAGCCGGACAAGTCCAGCCAGGTCGAAATAGCAACGACGACGACGTCGGCCGTAGCACCAGTAGCAGCAGCAGCAGCAGCCGCCCTTTTTCCGACCTTTTTTTCACACGAGCGAACAAGCGCAAATTCTGTTCCGCTACTGCTGCTGCTGCTGCTGCCGCCGCTGCTGTACTACTGCTGATGCAAAAAATCTGAATCTACAATGTGGCTGACACCGTGAATGCGCGAGAGAATTTACGGGATTATTTAGAGGACTGAATTTGTGACGTTTAGATAATCAAAGAAGCGTAAGGATGAGTATAATTTAAAAATATTAATTATGATTTTAAAAGCATAAGTTACTTCGACGTCGATCGATCGATATTATATTAACAAAAAAATTAATTCTCGAAGGATACGTGTAACAAATAATGGTGTAAGGTTAAAAAAAATACACAGCGCTAGTATTGTAAATTTCGGAGAGCAAGAAGTGGCCGCAGTATAAGCAGACACAACGAGATGTACTTTTGCGAATATATAAGAAAGAAAACGCGCTCACTCGCCGACACCATGACAAAGTAAAATTTTTTTTCACACCCCGAGCTTCTCTCTCGCTCTCGCCTGTTTTAATATTTTAATAGGAATTGTATCCGCTTATTCATGACTTGGCATTTTATAATGATATTCTCGCTCGCGCGAGAAAAGGGCGAAAGAGGGAGAGCGAAAGAGCAAGAGAGAGAGAAATTGGTTGGCCGCTGCTGCTATGCGCGAGATGTATTATCATATACATTTAAAGTTAAGTGTGTGTGAGTGTGCGAGAGCTGTATAGCGCGGGTACGTAGGATCGTGTTATGAGTCCGGGACTCGTCTTTTTTTTTCTTCTCGCTTCGATTCTGCTTCGCACGTGGCTGCTGATGCTGCCTCATAATCAGTTGCCATTAAAGGCAATGCTTTTTATTGTTCTCTTCGCATTATATTATAATATATATCGGTAAGCGCGCGCTACTACTTAATCCAACTCGTGTGACTCCAGTACTGTCTCTTCTCGCCTGCGCTATGTACAGCTTGAGTTTTTCGAATTCTCCAATGATGTAAAAATTCATTATTCATCATCAAATTTTAAAGAGTACAAGTTCGTACGCTTCGTTCCAATAAATACCACCACTCGTCGAGCAGCTCGTCACGATCCTTCTTTTTTTTCTCCTCCCGTACGCGGCTTGCAATAATGTGAGTCATAAAGATTATTACGATCCTCGCGTATATGCGCCTCAATCGTTGATTTTTATATGCAAATGTGTAATGAATCGATCCCACATGCTGCTATACATTGGCTAAGAGAGATAATGCACAGAGAGATAGTCTGCGGACCGCAGTATTACCTATCTGCGCAGCGATATAACCCTCTTCCCATTTTTTTTAAACCACCCCTCATCCTATATAGATCCAAGTGTAAAAGAGATTCTTCTTTTTTCGCTCATTTTCTCTCTCTCTCGCTGTGTGTGCTCCAGCGTGGCGCGTATATATTCCGGGGAACGACGAGGACACGGCACACGTAGAATGGGCATATATACGCGAAGAGATGCAAACGACGACAGCGACGAGATTGATGTCCCTGGTAATCAGCGCGACTATTACTACGCCGAGGACGTCGACGACGACGACGGCACACGAGCTCACAAGTTCATTTGTTCCCAAAGCATAACGTTATATAGAATATCGAGTGCAGTTTAACGTAGAAAGAGGACTTCTCTCGGCATAGCCAATTAATCGCCCTTTCACTCGTCGTCGTCATGGGGGAGGGCCGGGGCGCGCGCACACGTACAATATTTAAATTAGAGATCGGTAATGTACACTAATTTCGTTAAAAATACTGCTGAGGCAACTGAGAAGCCTTACTTAACGGCATTCGCGCGTCAATTCGTTAGGCAATATAAGCTTCTCTTTCTATTTCCTTTTCTCGCGCAGAGCTTCTAGCCCTCTGCTATTTCTCCCTCTCTTTCTCTTACCTTTTCCTTTACTACATACACATTCAAAGGTATATAACGTAGCCGCTTCTCTCTTTCTGCATTTGCATAATTCATAGAGCGAGTTAATGTGAAATTACATCAAGTGCCTAGGCGCGAGTCGCTCCTGTAAGGTAGCAAGCAGCTCGCCCGCGCGCCTACTACTCGATATCATCATAATTATAAGGCGGAGCAGCGGCAAGAGGAAAACTCCTTGAGAAAGTCAACTGTTGAATATACACCTATATATACACTGGAAATACACACACAAACCCCCGTGTTATATCTGTGTATATAAGTTGGTGTGTACACGAATACAGAACTGTGCGAGAGAAAAGTTTTGCTTCGGATGTTTTGCTTGTGTCAAGAGAGAGAAATACTTGCCAGGGTCGTGCAAGTCTAACGTGACTAACTGTCTCGTGAATTATGAATTCGCCTTTGAATTTTTGATAACTACTTTTCGTTGTGTATCAAAGAAGGACGATGCTGGCTATCTTTTTTTCAAAGCACAGCAAAAGTGACGGGGGGCTGCAGGGTATAAATCTACATGAAAAATGCTCGCGCGAGAAGCGCCGCGCGCATTACAGGAAACGTCGACTGGACAATGAAACATCTTGTGTCGATATACTGGAGACCGGTGAGGAAAGCGTCCGAGCGCGCGCAGGCAGTCGATATAACCGATTGATGTCTCGCTCGCGCGCGAACCTAAAGGAAAAAGAAAGGGAGAAACGTCGAGCGAAAAAGCTGCGCAAGAAATCATAGCAAACTTGCCTGCAGAAAGAAAAAGGCTGTATATATGCGGTCGTGGTGTAATGCGTCGTACGTATACAAATACACCACGCGGACGCGGGTTGAGAAAAAGCGAGAGAAAGAGAGACAGAGAGAGAGAAACGCGCGCGGTATTTTAATCGAAATGGCTTTTCGCTCGCTCGCAGTGTGCTGCAGCCGAAAAAGTGTATCGCGCGCGCGAGAGTTTAGAAAGAGGATAAAACAAAATGAGTTCATTTCTTCATGAAAGACCGATAAGCACAGCTGATTTATATTCAGTCAGTTCCGCGCCGCGCGTTCGCATATACGCGCGCGCTTACGTGCACGTATATATTACGGATTGTGTATACGACTACGGAGCACGGCCGGCAGATCGAAGCATCGGATTCTTCCCTCCCTGTGTGTGCTGCTCTCGCAATTTCGCCCCCCGCTCGCCTTTCGCCCTTCCTCTGCCAATTCTCTCGATTTATACGTGTGTGTGTATATGTTTGTTCGTGTGACCAAGCGCACGAGATCCCGTACGGCCATCTATATATATTTTCTCTCTCTCTCTCTCTCTCTCTCTCTCTTCTTCTGTGTTTTCAAGCTCGAGAGCTATACTGTACAGATAAAAGATCGTTTCTCACTATATACGTTTATGTGTGAGTATGAGTAAATGCGTACATATATGTACTGGACGTCTGGCTTCGGGTAGATAGCTGCTACTGCTGCGATGCGCTCATCGTCGGTGGCAGCTCGACTCCCGCGACTTTGTACGGGGGAAATCGTTATTCGCGCAGTGCACCACCGGCTACTGCTGCTACTACTACTACTCCTCTATTCCGAGGTCGAGGCTAGTAGGTGCAGCTCGGCGCGCGGCGGCACATAGACCAGGACACTGCGTGGGTGGGTGGATGAGTAGGTGGGAGAGGGCCAGCGATTTTCGGGTAGAAACGAGAGAGCGTGGATTTTTTCCAATCAGCTAGACAAAAGGATTGTTTGGCTTCATACAATCGGCTGAATCAATTTCGACGCGGAAACGAATCCGATCTCAAACTCTGCGCGGCCCGCCACTGCCGCTGCTACTGATACTGCTGTTCGAGGATCGCTTTTTTTTATATTTGCTCAAAAATTAACATTTGATCAAATGGTAAAAACTGCGAGAGAAAGAGAGAAGGACGAAACTAGAGAGAGAGAGAAAGAGAGCGATCAACTGCGACTTAACTAGATTTCATGAGTTTCATCAGTTTCAATGCCATATATATAATGTCGATGTGTTATTAATACATTTATATATGTATGAATTCAAACTGAAAACCCCTATCGCTATAGTAAAACTTACGCGATTGTATTTTTTTCACGAATGGAGGAACAAAGAAAAGTAACTTAATTTTATCACATTTGCACGATTTTAATTGAAATACTATATTAAGTCTATTAAATTCTCTAAACCACTTGAAACGTTAAACAAATAGATGTGTAAACCGAAAGGTAAACAAAATTTATTAAAAATCTCAATTATACTAATATTTGACTAATCATAAAAAAATCGACATTTAAAAGTTTTCAAATTACCTTGCAATTAATTGGCTTGTTTTAAATGATTTTTCTGTTACAATTAAGTTACAAATATTAAGCCCACTTTAAATGACCTGAAAATCAACAATTTATTATAGTTTTCAAAAAGTTAGAAGAGTTTTCAACCACTTTATAACTGATAATTCTACTTTAAGCCAACAGATGGCAGATGGCGAGTACCTATGTAGTGAAAAATTTGCAAGTGGTAAAGTGAAAATAAACATTTAAGTCAAAGTAAAGTGTACTTCCTATTATCTTCCTCATTTACTAAATCTAACAAAATCGAAATCATATTTTTGCTGTACATGTATTTGGCCAGAATAAATTCTCTCTTAACTTTCTTTGAATTGTTACAGAAAAGAGACATCTGATTAAAAAACCCCCGCATGTATTATGTAGATTTGTTCGAATATATACTTAGTTAAAAATGAATAGAGCAAAAATAGGTAAAAAAGAAGTGTGCACGACCATGTGTTCGAAACAAAAGGATCGTAGAGCCGCTTCTTCTTTTTTTTTTTGCATTCGCTGCCTCTTTCTCTCTCCTCTTTCTCTGTTCGCTTTAAGCCCTACGTCACATACACACACTGCATAGCTGAACTATTCGGCGCTTTGACAAAGCAAATGTGCCCGCTCGAGCCAAAGTCAATTTCAGTCGACATGCATACATATAGGAATAGGTCCTGCAGCAGCAGCAGCGTATAGGTATATACGAGAGGAAGAGATTATTTCTTATTGAAAAGATTTTGAATGAGAAAAGAAAAGAGCGCGATTTTGCACGCGTGTTATATATCGTATTAGTGGTATAGCGCTACTGCTTTTTTTACAATCGATTATTTCGGTTAAATTTTCATTAAATTACAGCCCTCGCGCGCGTGCGCAAAAATAAACCCGATTGTATTTTTCGATCGTCTCGAAAGCTCCGAGTAATTATCTATCGATAAAACGCAAGCCGGGAGAGGGACAATAATGACTGTAAGGTATTTGGTTATATATTTATGAATTAGAAAAGGGGAGTCAAGTTGTAAAATAAGGCGTTGGCTTCTATGTTTTGTAGCAAGAGGCATAAAGCAGCATAAATCAGACGATTGATTGGTAAGTGCACTAGCGAACGTGGGTACACGTAAATACGACTTGTAACAAGCGTAACCCACTATAGAAAGCCACGCGGACCCTCGCTTTGCTTTGCGCAACCCCATGCGTAAAAGAGGACAAATCTCGACTCGAGCCTAGAAAGTATGTGCGCAATTATGCTTCTTCGTTCGCTCCTTAATACAATATACATACCGCGGGTATATAAGACCATTTTTCTTCTAAGCACAGTAGCACATAATTATCGTATACGCTCGAAACGCATTTTTTTCCTTTCTCTTTTTTTTCTCTCTCTCCCAGATATAGAGAGCAGCAGCAGCAGCAGCAGCAGACACCGAGAGAGGGTGGAACATTAGGAGCAGAGGTTTCATTCGGTGGGGTTCTGGAGAGATAAAGGACCAAGTAGTGCGCGCTATTCCCCTTCTATACATACAGCTATACGCGTACATCGTATAGTAGTATAGTAGCATAGTAGTAGCGCGCAGGCGAAACTTTAGAATTAGAGTCGTAATGAGCAGTAGAAGCTCTCTAGCTGCCCCCTCACACCACCACCACCCCCGCACACGGCGCTGGCTGTAACGCTACACTTTACAGTTGACCGTCGTTGGATTTACGTCTAGATGAGGCGAGAGAGAGAGAAAGCGAGATTCGAGATTTAACACACGTGCGGGCACGCGGAATCGTTCTCTCTCTCTCTCTCTCTCTCTCTCTCTCTCTCTCTCTCTCTCTTGCTCGCAATAATAGTGCGACGATGACGACATAGCTGGCGGAGCTCCGCAGGCTATAATTACAAGGACCAAAAATCAATAGACGTCCTCCAGCGAGTGCTTAGGCCACTGCGTACATGCTGTATATAGAGCATATTCTATACCCCGCGCGCGCCTGCTAATAAACACGAATCCATCTTTAAACTTTTAGTTTTCAATTTTGAAAATGACAAATTCAAAAGATCAAAGGAAACGCGTGCGTTATGTAATTCAACGACCCCCACCCTCCACCTCCTCTGGTCAGTCGATGAAATGCGCGTATAAGTAAATTTTATCGTTACAGACATCGAGCGAGTACGAACGCGCGCGAATATCCGCAGCGGCGCGCCGGACTGGAACGGAGCAGAGGCAGGCAGGCAGGCAGCAGCAGCGGCGATAAGCCATAATGGTATCGTACATAAATTATGATTATTTGCAGTCATCAATGCGACGCGCGTAAACGCGTGTACACGATACGTGTGTGTGCGCGCGTATACCGTACCGCCGTGTAGAGGTATACGCTATAATACCCAGAGGCGGTAGCGGCGGCGTTCGAAACGTGTTTGAAAACGTTTAACGCGTGGTTACCCGCGTGCCTGCCGCGCAGAATTTCCGCTTAATTGTTTCTCTCTCGCGAGCGGCGCGCGCCTACCTATACACACGACGATGCCGACGATGATGATGATGATGGGCACAAATATTGTGCTTATAATCAGCCGATATACACCTGCACATACACACAGACGTCTGTCGTTCTGTCGTATATATGCACCCTCCGCGCTAATTACCATCATTAAACGGCAAATAAATTAGCTCCAATAGTCCGCGCCAAACGAGATTAATCTTTCTCTCTGCGCAGTACGCGAGAGCTATACGTTTTCATAATATTAAACACTTGTTTCCACATTAAATCGATAAAATAATATCGGCGTTCTGAGTAAATTATCATCTCATAAGTGTATAATTAAATTACACCGTTTGTGCGATCGTTAAATGGTATCAAAAAAGATGCATTGTTAAAGTGGACTTGAACTTGTCCATAAATGATCGTTATAGTGTTAAAGATCGCTCTTTACTGTTTTGCATAGATTTTTTCATATCCAAAATGTGATCAAAATCCCGTACGCATGATTGACGAGGATTGGCTTGTCTTAATTGGTAGAACTTTGACTTTTCTCTTGTGATTTTCGGACATGAGCCATCTAGAGGTAACTTAGGTACTATTTGATTTCCACGCGTGGTTACTATTCTAAGTGAGCGTGTAAATCAGCAGTACAGCAGCAGCTGGTTTTTTATTATCTGATGTATATACTAGATTTTATAAATATAATGCAGCCAGGCGTATATCACCGCGTCCACAGCGCAAGAATAGCAAAATCTTATTCCGATAAACGCGAGAAAATCGATCGGATACTTAAAATTAACGGCAATTATCTTATACGAACTTTCTTGCGAGCGGACAGTGTGCGACAATAAAATATTTACTTATTATTATCATTGTAGAACATCGCCAGCAACAACAGCAACGGTAAGTGTGACTCGAGGCTGCTGTAAGTACGCGGTGGCGGAGGACAGCATATTATATATACGAAGCAGCTGTACATAAGATCGGCGGCGGTGGTGGCGGCGCGAGCGGAACAACAAAGGCGTGTGGCAGCAGCAGCAGTAGCAGCGGTGGCAGCTCTTTGTGGCGGCGCGATCATGCTTATAATAAGCGAAATGGAAATAATCAGCATAAATGTGTATTAGTAATTAAGGCAATAATCATGCAAATTAAGCCTTTATAGTTATAGCTATAGTTCTCTCTGTTGCGTTTCTGAGTGCACAACGTATACCACGCGTACATAAGAGTGCACATACACATACGTAGACGCGTGGAGTATAATATACAGCGAGGCATAAATCATTCAAATGAAGCTTGCATCATTTCGTTTGCCATTACAAGAGCGAGCTGCAGTATGTATGTATACGAAACACAATATATACGCACACACGTGTGTGCCAAACCCGCACGATAAAATGTACTTATACGTAGTCTAGCGTGTCTGGCATACATTATATCGCGCCTTCCTGTGTGTGTGCGTGCATTATACGCCGATCGCGAAGCGCGTAAGCTGCGCGCATGAGATGCGGGTCGAGAGAGAGAGAGAGGAAATAATAGGTGCATGGCAGACCTACTGGTTTTTTCTCTCACTCTTTCGATACATTCGTTCGAGGGTTTGTAATGCGCCGAACCAAGTCATCGTCGTCATATACTGTACAGCGTACACTACGATTTGCGCGTCGCGCTTGCGGTAATTATTCGCGGACACAAAGCTGCAACGATATAATTGCAACGAGCTCGAGCCGCGCGTATTGTACATCGATGGAGAGTCAGATCGGATGCTGCACACAGTCTGTCGCCAAGCGCGTATATGGAAATGCCGATGCATACATTTTCCCCAAGTCTTGCCTCTCGGCAGCAATTTAATGATAACGATGGGTGCTTTCGCGGAGCTTGCGATCTATTGCTCGTGAACAAAAACGTATGTCACATGCTGCTGCTACTTCTAAAAGTAATCTGCTTCCCTTAATTTGCTTTCATCGTGTGCACGGCAAAATACTACGCTTAACCGAAGCACACACGACAGAGAAGGAAAAAGCGTGGAATTCAACTTGTGTGTATATGATTACGTGCAACGAATGCGTGGATTCGACGCACTTATAACGATACATAACTTCGATTGTGCGCGGGACAGCTATTTCCAATCCCCCCCGTTTTCTTGACTCTCGACGCGTAGAGTGAGAGAGAGCTTTCGTAAATGAAATTATTTTTGGCACGAGATCAGAAAAGCTTTTGGGCGCTTTATGCATCGATCATTACTATTATCCATCCTCGTTAAGTTATTTCGAGGAATGTGTTCGAGATTACGAATTATTGAAAATAGAAGCAACGCGCGCACACTGTGAGCCCTCTCGGTGTATACGGACTCGAGCTCGCGCATATACATTCGCGCACGAGCTATAAGCATCCGTTGCACAAAGTCTAATTAAAATCATTAAAAGCAGTAGTCCGACGTTGCGTATACAACACCGGCCCATTGTGTTTGACTTTTTCTACATTTTTTTTATCGTTACATCGTTGTCATCGCCACGCTGCTACTGCTGAATGGCAAAATGAACGACACGTGTCGGTTGATTACCACGACGCGGAGACAGAGACGCTCGACGACGACAACGAGGCGAGAGTTAGATACGAATCGCCGCTTTATACGTCTCTCCGTATGTATAGCGTTCATATGCTGCACGCTTATCTGTCATGCGGACACGATCTTGTACATACGGTGATTATTTAATTTTTTTTTTCGCTGCGCCGAAATAACGATTCGTCGTTGTCTATTATAGGACAACGACGCGTCCATGGCTTAATGCCGCGGTGATCGATTTATCAAGATTCCAGTTCAAGAGTCCGTTCGTCAATGGTAGACTGGATATAATATGCTTGCAGTGTATCGAGGTCGAAGCGTCTTTTTTGGATCATTGATTCGCAGACGTGTACGTGTCGCGCGCTAATGCGGGTTCTAGCTCTCCGAGCATACACAGAACACGCACACAGGAGGTAAACTTAAATTACACGCATTAAGTAGGAGATCGGCCGGATCGAGCGGGACAACGAGGCTCGAGAGATAGGCGCACATTGCGGATCGCACTACAGGGATGAGAAAGGCGACGGCGTTCAATTCGATGCCCATACAGTTTTCGTCCTTCTCCCACACCCTGTAGCTATGTAGTCGTACATGCTGCGCACACACACACATACTCACGCACGCATAGTCTCGAATATAATCGTGCGAACGTTCAGATAAGTAGCTTATACGCAGAGTATGGGTGTGTGTGTGTGTGTTTGTGAGCAAGCGCCTAGCTCTAGCGCGCCACTGGGCACAAGGGCCACTGACCAGCGAGGACAAAGACTGACGAAGACGAGATAGAAACGTGTCTGTGTACGCAGACAAGGCGCATATAGATGTGTCGTATCCTAGGCAGCAGCAGCATAGTTAAGTGTAGCTGCGCGCGAGGTAGACGAGCTGCTGCTGGAAGGGTAACAACGCATTAAAGGCCTGGCTGGCAAGCATAGTTTGTGTTGTTGGGCTGCTGCTTCTACCCCCACGTACGCTCATTGTGCAAACAATGCTTCTCCATATCGACGACTACAACGACGTGCTAGACTAGGCTGGATGCTGCTGCTCGTCGGAGCTATGAGACGACACGACGCGATCATGCTCCAATCGGCTTGCTCCAATAATGAACGCGACTAGTTGTTGAGGCCGACACGTGCATAGAGAGCAGCAGCATCAAGAGAAAGAGCCAGAGAGATGAGCAGGGGGAGGAGAAGAGTAAAGACAGGAAGCCCGCGCGCCTCTCGATATAATGAGCGATGCATCTCTTACTAGGCCCTAAAGCCAGGGCGCGTATTTAATGGAGAAGAAGAAAAAATCGACGCTGATTGATGAGGTGTACTACTATTATTACTGGGCTTGCGAGGCAGACGAACGATCTCGTAATCGCGATGTCGCGCTTATACCATTGCGCGATCAGAATTATTGCGGCAGAAGAAAAACAAAAGATCAGCGCGCAGCTCAGGAAACGCTTTCTCTCGAGGATTTTGTCGTCGTTGTCGCGCGATTACGGAGCTGCTTCAGCACAACACGCAACGCCACCCCAAGGCTTGGAAGTGTAAAAAACGATTAGTATACTCGCGTATCTACCGAGGCGCAGTGCTGCTCCAGAATCGACGATTCAAATTTCGTACGTATACAGGGCTGAGAAAGGGTTCGGAGTTGCATTGTAAAAAAAGAGGAGGGGGAAGCTTACAACAGAACGATATGGCTGGAGGCCACGCCGAGTGTGCGGATTATTATCGTGGCCGTGCATGCGTGTGGCGTCTCTCTCGTCTTCGGGGAGTTGAGAAAAATAAAGACATCCACCACGCTTGTGCCCTCGACGATCACGGAGCAATTGGAGCGCTGTTTTATCCTCGTATGCCGGTTGCCTAATGCGGAGATTCTTAGAACAAAGGTTCCTAGGCCCGACACGGCGTAGATAACCGAGCCGATGCTTTGGGTGAATTTGAAATGCAGCTCCCAATGCACTTTTGATGTGCTGCGCGGGGTATGCAAGACACACACATACACATGCTCGCATACGCATACAATTGCACATTGAGCGAGCGTGTATACGAAGAGCGAAGAATATGGCAATCGTGAACGGGTGGAGGGGTATACAGGTGGTGAGAGAAATTATACGCGGTATGAACTTTGTAGCATAACTTGAGAACTAAGCGCGCGTGAACTGAATGCGCCAATTACAGATTCTGCAGCTCCTCGAGATTCCTCTTTCTCTCGCTCACTCTTGGTCTATCGCTTGTGTGTGTGTATAGAGTAGACATTTGTCCAGAAGCTGCCTGTGGCGCCCGATCCCCGCGCGCGTAACGCTCTTCGTACGATCGTGCCTTCCCGCAGTTGCTCTATCTCTCGCTTATGTACTACCTACGTATACGGCCGAGCTCGTTGTACATACTCCGGTCCGAGCAGTATATAGAGAGTGTGAGCTCGTCGGGACTAGGCACTCGGACCTGGGGGGGGGGGGGGGGGGGGGGGGGGGGGGGGGGGGGGGGGGGGGGGGGGGGGGGGGGGGGGGGGGGGGGGGGGGGGGGGGGGGGGGGGG